>KK112203.1:125850-162411 GCA_000611955.2 Stegodyphus mimosarum
TTTTTTTTTTTTTTTTTGTTGGTTCAATGGTTATGTACACTATATGATATCCTAAGATATGGTTATTGTATCCTTGTGAGCCTAGAGTTGGATATTCTGCTTGTCTGAATGATTTTAGCAGTTAATATTTTTCTTAAATGAAAAGTGCAAAAAGGTTGCTATTACAGGTACCAATACAGTTAGTTCCCTATATCCAATTTTTATACTCTTGGAGATTTGCTATAAAAATATCAAATACTGTTAAGTTCACAGGAAACTGAAAAGGAACCAAAATGTTCCGTTCATTATACGCCCAGTACATTACTGCGAAGTTCAAATATACATATATAAAATTTTTAAAATGGTACAAAAGGCATGTAATGGTACATGGCTTGAATGAATTACAGGAATTTAGTTATTTGTGAAGAATTATATGTGAATGGAATTATTTTAAATGAAATAAAATGGATATACATGAAAATGAAGTTAGTTTTTTGAGATGTTAAAAGATACATTCCAGGTAAGGAAATTTCAAATAATAATATTTAAATCATCTTATTTGTATAACATAGTAACAGGAAATGAAAATTTAAGTGACAAGAAACATAGAAACTTACAGTGGATTAAAAAATATACTAAAGTTCAGAAATAGAAAATTTCTTTAGTCTAAATAATGCACATATTGCATTAATTCAAAGTATTAGCTCATTAACTGTTTCTATATATGAATGAAATTCAGATCAACAAACATATACTTTGTTACATGTTTTACTATGAAAAATGAAAAAGATATGGATGTAGCTTCCCATATTTAGCAAAATAGAAAACATGGCATATAGGTTAAATTATTTGAAAAAACAAATTGGTAAAAACATAATTTCTCAAATTTTGGTTTCCTTGCAAATCAATTCCAACTGACGACAAACTTAAGAGCTAGACTAATTTTAGAAAAGGCAAAAATTGAAGATTATATCAAAACAATTTCAGTAGTTACATTTACTTCTAGTTAGTTTCTAATTAGTTAATTCTAGTTAGTTACATTTAATTCTAATTAATTTTAATTACATTTAATGCTAAACCTGTTTTAATTGTAAAATTGTTGGTCACATTAATGGATACAAAAACAGGCGTTTCAGATGTAAGATAACAAGACATTTGGATAATTCCTGAAGAATTTTCTCAAAACACTTTTATAAAAATGTAATAAAAATAATACAATACAATAAGATTATTTTTATCACAAATTAGTACTAATAATCAAAAAGTATCATTTTTAAGTGAAGCAAATAATCATGAGATGAACAGCTTACTTAGTTGGGTAATTGATTAAGGTTCCAGCATCACACATGGTTAATAAAGAATTGTTAACATATTTTTAAAATGTTATGAGAATTTTCTTTGGCTAAAAGTCACAATCTGATAAAAAATTAGATAACAAACAGATAAATATATGTTAAATTATGTGTTATATATTCCAGAGTTAAGTAAGAATTTATCACCAGTTATGCATATAAGTAATGGCGGTGAAGTTAAATGCTTTGATAATAAAGTAGAAATAATAATTAAGTAAATAGTTTAAAAATACAGAACTTAAAATGGTTTGCATAATTCATGACAAGAAATTTAAGAATGCAAGTACTTTAGCTGAAGGAAAGCTATGTGAAACTCTATTCAAGCTAAAGAAAGATTAAAACATTTTGGTCATAACAACATGAAGAAACTGTTTTATTGTTTAATGGTATGAAGTTTTCTGATGATTGTCTAAAGGATGGTCCCGTCTGTAAATTATGTTCGCAAAATAGAAGAACAAGTTTGTCTCTTAATTTTGAAAGAACAACAGCTAAGAGACCTCATAAAATATTTCAATCTAAATAAGTATAAACATGTAAATCCAATAACATGAGATAAGCTATATTATTTAACACTTTTTGATGACCAAACTCATTTTGTAATGGTATAATTGATAGAAGGCAAACAAAAAATGTTTAATGCAAAAGATTATGTAGTAGACATAAAAGCAGAATAGAAAATGACAGTACCAAAATTAAGATGTGATAATGGAGATTTTAGTAAGTAAATTGAAAAAGTCAGCCTGGGTGGACAAGTGGTCGGCTGCAAGGTTAGTTTCTGTGGATGTATCCTTGCATACTGTGAATACAAGCCTGTTTTCCTTAGAAACCTTCTCACAAAAGCATCCCTACTCTTAATCAGATAAGTGCATTAAGGTACTCAGATGATCCTAATGCACTTTGTCATAATCAATAACCTAAACTAACCCTTATAAATTTAATCATAATTACACTTGTATGTTTCTTTTTTCCCTTTTTTTAAAATTTGACTTTCAATATATATATGTGGGATCCCCGAGTTCTATAGCCACCAGAGGGCATCACCCGTGCGCCTGGAGCGAGAGCGAGGTGGAGACGAGAACGTCCGAGAACCACGTGAAGGTGGTAACAACGGTAGCGAGCGCGAGTAGGCGCTGGGCGGCTATTTAAAAATAACAAGACTGAGGCAGAACTGTGTACGTATTGTATCCAACAAGCACGAGAAGGCGCTAAAGCACTGTTATCTAATTCAGTCTGTATAGCTTTTCTTTTATATTATTAAATGATGCTATGGCGTGGAGGTGTAATTTACTAAACGAAAACATCTTCAACTTCCCCCCACATATATATTTATCATTAGCTGCTAATTTTATTAATTTTTAAAAACAAATAATGTAATGAAATATTCATGATTCTAATGCATATTACACTTTCCACTAGGTACAAAATTTACCCAAATCACAAATTTTCAAACTTTTTATGAAATTCAAATGTGGAAAATAGCTTCCTATATCAAATTTTCAAAGAACTGAAGCACACATATAATTTGAAAAATAACAAAAAATAAATGTGCTTAAAGGAATTTGTACAATTTGCAAACTGTTTAGACAGTTTTTAAAAGATTGGAAGTTACACAGTTGTCATAAAATTGGAATTAAAAAAAGTTATATTCTTCAATAGAAAAGAAATGTTCTTTACGAACTTTACCACAGGAAATAATGATCTTGAAATTACTAGATATGTTTAATTATAAATGAAGATGAGTAAAAAATAACTTTAATTCATAAAGCAGTTGGTACAACAAATCCTAGTGGCTTTTCAAAAGAAATCCTCTTAAAGTTGCAATATGAAATTTGATGAGCTCTACGAAGTTCTTTTTAGTTTAAGTGTGCTCTTCTAAGTTTTTATCCCAGTTTATCCAGTTTAAATTTCATAATACATACAATATATATAAAAAAATATATATATATATATATGCTTATTTTTTAAATGAATAACATAAATTAGTAATAAAATATATAAACAGACGTTTTTGTGATACCAAAAATTAAAGTTAAATAATTCCATTTATTATAACAATCATAAGTGCATTTTACACTGACAAAAACTATATGACAGTTTATTTATATGGCTTATATCCACATGAGCTTTTATCTGTGAGGGTAATTGTTGCACTGGCAATTATCACAGTAGGGTCTTTTAACCATTTTTTTTTTTTTGGAAATTACCACAGTATGATCTTTTAACCATGACTTGTTGCAACATTTTCAACAAGACAAAGGAACTAAGTTTGAAGAAACATGCAGGTTTACTGTCAATAATACAGCAATAAAAATATTATTTGCAATAGCATTTCGAATTTATGCAATATGGTGTAAAAACTGCTTTTCTGTACAGAAGCAATAATATTTGGTATTTGTGTGTGCGGTGGGTTTTTGTCATGTGCACTTTTGTCAACTGTTTTTTATATGGTCAAGTAGGAGAAGGTTAAAAAAAAGTTAAAAAGCTATTGAAGAAGTGAAAAATCGCCTTTCAATAGAAATAAAACTTGGAAAGTTCTGAATGAAAGTGAAGCAGAAAATTTTAAAGCACATATGGATTTTAATGCCATTTCAATATCAAAGGAGAGGCTGCTTCAAAGCTAGACTTGTTGAAAGACCATTTTCAATAACAGAAAAGAATTAATTTTGAAGAAACATGCAGTTCTACTATCAATAATACAGCAATAAGAATATTATTTGCAATAGCAGTTCAAATTTATGTAATATGATGTAAAAACTGCTTTTCTGTACAAAAGCAATAAAAGGAGATATTTCCATGTAAGGTCCAGACTAGTATGGAAATGAAAACCCTAAAAATACATAAGCCACTTTATGAATTAAAATAAGCTCCTTTTAACTGGCATGATTGCTTCATAGTATTTCTAAACACAGAAGGTTTCTTTCAAACTAAATGTGAGATGTGTGTTCATAATTAATGATTTTAAAATTTATTTGTTGATTACAGTACTCTAATCAGGAAAGACAAAAGAATAAATTCAGAAATTCTTTTAAGAAATGTCAAACGAATTTGAAATACAAATGGAAGAATATCCACATGATTTTTTGGGAATGATTTGGGAAGAGATGAAAACTGAAAGGATTCAGATTTTAACGTCGTACCAGAGGGTTCAATAAAATTCTTTTTATGCTCTCGCTCAGCATTGCTAGTTAGCATTCTGCTCTTGGACTCACTCCTGCTGTGATGTATGGGTGACACCAATCAACAAGATGCATAGGGGGTGCTAACTCTCAATCGGAGAGGCGCCAAAGTTTTAGTTTCAAAGAGGGAGACCTACTGAGAGGTCATAAAAAAAGGAAGGCTTACGGGAGCTGTTAGTAAAACGAATCTAACTAATATTAATTAATGTACACATTTCAGTATTAGTAGTGTAGTTTTAGTATTTAGTTTTGTGTGTGCAATAAATGTTTAAAATACAAGAAGGTGGAGTCATTTTCTCTTATGAGGCAGGGGACAGCAGATAGGGGAAATATCACACCTGCTAACACTTTTTTTTTTTGTCTTCTTATCTTTATTAAAAAGCATCACTTTCTTTGCAATTATACCACATGCAACAGCAAAATTTTTAAAAGCAGCGTTGAAAAATTTGCATTCCTCCTTTGCAACGATGAGCCAAAAAAGGTATAAGTAAGTTTCTTGGATTCTACAGTAGAATCCGAGAAAGTGGTTGAAGACTGTGTATCCTCTAGAATGTAGTTGAAGACTGTGTATCCTCTATGAAGACTGTGTGTCCTCCTGATGTGCCTTATCGACATGGCAACAGCCATGAACTATTCCAGTGTGGTGATTTCAAGACATAGAAACGTGCAGTGGAAGACTAGATTGTAATAAGAATCCAGCACAGTATCCCAAATAATTTATCATGTTGCCAAGTATCTGCCTAATTAAATGAACTGTCAAGTAGACTCAACTCATGGTGTACCTGTCAAGTACATTCATGTTATTCATCATATGGTTTTACTAATATGTTTTAGTCTGGACATGATCTATTGATCGGTTTTGTTAGCAAAGCCAACCATTAAATCTTATGTTTTCAACTTACAGCAAATGTACTTAATCTTTTGGTAGGGAACCATGTTTTATTTGAACATGAAACTGTGTATTACTCACAAGAACTTTAAAGAATTCAAAGCAAGCAATATAGCAGTGTATGTTTAGAATTTCTGATGATTGTTGGCATACATTTTTCTATTTTTTTCACCAGTCTTCTCCCAGTTCATAGTTTTCTTACTAAGATGATGCATAAAACTTTTGTCTTTTTATGATTAATTTTTTGCATGTTTAACTTTATTTATTAAATATTATATTCTGCGTACTTTCATCACATAAAATTTAACAAAATCACAAAACATTTAAAAACAGTACATCTTTACAATTCCCAACTGAGTGTTATGAGTTCCCATTTATTAATATTGGCTATATTATTTCTATAAAAACTAACTACCTAAAATAGTTATCATAAAAAAGCAGAAATTATATAATGATTGAGTCAAGCTAGTGTAATGTCAAAAAATATTTAATACTTCTGATTAGGTATCTCAGGATTTCAGGAAGGAGAAAAAATATTAAATACAATATTCAATGCTTTTAAAATCCCTCAGTCTGTTGCTTAAAAACTTTTCAGATTAAATCTGAAGGTTAAATATTTTAATCTTTATTGAATGCCAACATATCCGGAGGTGGTAGAAAATAGAGCATTTTATTTCGAGCAGTGGCAGCAAACTGCTTTCCAATTACCGAGTATGTTGATTAACAATGAAAGATAAGTATCTTACATTTTGCCGAACAGCGACAGTCTGGAGTGCTGGAGATAAAACTTTTGTTTCAAACAGTACTGACACTTCTTGCTTTCAAACTGGCACATTTGTTAAACAAAAATTTGTACAAAATATGAAACAAATAAAAAAAATTCAAAATTTGGACTTTGAGGTGCATATATTCAAATGGATGACTATGTATATGAAAAATGAGGGAGTTCTAGATGGCATCATTTTTCCACAATGCAAGTAAAATAATACATACAGAATTAAATTCTTTTCCTAATAATACATGGCGATAACATTTGATGGGAAAAATGATTCGGACTAAAAGTGAGTTCTGAGACTAACCAGAGTGCCTCTGGTGCTAATGTTATTAAGACATTTATGTAGCCATTCATTTATTAAGTCTAGATATTCACTAGAATTTTTTTTCCAGAAGTATGGAATGACTGGACACAAAGATATATTTTCCGCTAGGATTAGAATTAACAGTATCTGATGAAAAAGAAAAAGTTAAATTTCCCTTATAGAGAAGGTATCTGTAATTTTTTCTGTCTGCCTAATAAAACCTGTCCAAATTCAACACTTGCTGTTAATTTTGAAATTAGAAAATCCAAATGTGAAGTAACCAACAATGTAAAAAGAACTCTTAATACCTAAAAGGTACACTCAAGTCTTCATTATAAATGCTCAAAGAACAGTTCTGCTTCAATAAAAACTGAAAAAATTTCTATGATGAAGATTATGCAGGGGATAAAGAAACACACAGAGGCATTATTAGATATGCGATTCCACATGACAGAAATCTGTGAGTTGGAATTTAAAAAAAAAAAAACACAGCAGTAAATTGTGGTAAAGAACTTTTATGCCTTAAACCTTAAGTTCTGCTTCAATAAAAACTGAAAAAATTTCTATGATGAAGATTATGCAGGGGATAAAGAAACACACAGAGGCATTATTAGATATGCGATTCCACATGACAGAAATCTGCGTGTTGGAATTTAAAAAACCTATAAGGCTATTGAAACTAGTTTTTTAAAAAAAAAAAAAAAAAATGCAATCGAACTTATTACGAATGTAATATTTAATAGAAAATTAAGTTAGATGTTTACAAAACTATTAGATCTTAAATAAATTAGTAGTACATTAAAAACTTCATTAAATTATTCAGTAAATGTTTTTGATAGCTATGAATAGGTTAGCTAAAATAATGCATATGTATGTAAACTTGATTTAACTTCTTGAATTTAGAAGGGGAAATAAAAATTAAAGGAAGGTGTTGAGGGGTAATTTTGGTTTATTTAACAATAGTATTTCTAAGTGAATGACAACAGCAGCTAATGCAGGGAGTCTCAACCTTTATTTCTCCATGCATCCCTTTCACAACTGTTACATGATAATTCCCTCCTCCTTTTAAAAACTCAAAAGTAAATACATACGTTTATCAAGATTTAGAAGACTTTTAAACATATTTCATAAATTAAAAACAAAAAGTGTACAAAATATGGATAAATAACAAAACTTGAAATAGTAAAAAGTAATTTTTTATATTCATAAACTAAAATTAAATACTTAACAGCTGAAATAAACTAAAATTAAATACTTAACAGCTGAATGAAAAGCAGACTGCATTCTACCCCAAAACTATGAATTTCCTTCTGATTAAAACCCCTGTTCTAGTGCTTTCACCTTTACATAAAGAATTAATTTTGTTCTGTGTTTTGTTATGTGATGTATATAATAAAATTAATAGAATTATCCTGCTATTCCATAACATATAAAATTATTAACACTCAGCACTACTTACTGTAATTTAAAACTTGTGGCTGTAACAACTACAATAATGCAAGGAAGTAAGTGCCTTCTAAAACAATTGAAAATGCAAGAAGTAGAGTGAAAAAGTCCTTAATATCAAACCTAGCAATTTTGAAAATCACCCCAACATTTAAAAGAGACAGATATTGCATTTATATTATGATATACATCAACCTAAAAATTTTTATTACTTACCCTTTCAAGCCAGGGAGTAATACATTTTTCATGATAAAAGTGTTCACATGGCAGACATTTTGCTTTTTCTCTTAGATGAAAATCATCCATACATACTGTACATTGTACTCCTTTATCTACAAAATTAAAAAATAAAGCTTATGAATACTTTTCACATACAGAAAATGCAGTTTCATACTTTTTAAGGAGAAGAATAAAAGAAAAATTCACATGGAAAATATATATACTGATAGAGAAAGGAAAGAATAAGAAAAGATATAAGGAATGCAGCAAAATTAAACACATCAAAATACAGTAATTTTCATACAAGACTTCATATTTCCAAAACAATCCATAGTCAGTGGGGACTTTTGAATGTTAGGATCTCCAACGCAAAAGTCATCTGACAATGTAAAGAGGCACCAAGTTGATTACAATACAAACTCACTTCAGTCTTCAAATAATATAAGGACAATTCCATTCCCAGAATGCATCTCAAATATATATATGTGGCACAGTGCATTAAGGGATGTAGCTTTCGAAGTATTTTGCGTATAGCCTTGTGTATTTACATATTAACTTAGACGACATTTCCATGTCTGTAAGTAACTCTGAAAATCATTTCCAAGAGAGCTTTGAAAACCTGCCTGTTCCTCAGCTGTATATAAATTATACTGGAAAACCTTCATCCCTCAACCCAGACTCTTAATGTTCGACACAGTCAGAAATCACAAGATGTTGATGAACAGGCATATTGGGTAATCATACCTAATTAGATGTCGCTTTTTATGGTCAGAAAATTTCTTGCAACAAATTTCTCACCATTACTGTGAACAAAATGCAAAAGTTTCGTAAAACTCAATTTCTTCAAATAAAACTGGCCTTAAATAATTGATAATTCTTCAGTTAGCATTTCATTGTTTGTTGAACTGTTGTATGCACACTCTATTAATATACATTCCTGTTTTCAAACTTCATTTATTAGATTATATCACATCTCCACTAATATTCCCACCCATCATTATGGTTTTTGTACTTAATGGCAAGAGAGTTGAAGCAAAAGTGTGCAGTTATCCAATGTGTCAACCTATTAAGAGAAAGGTTTCATTTTTCGAAATTTTCAGATCAAGTTCCAAATTAGTTACATGGGAATTTTGGTTTAGGCTCCATTTTAGTTATGCCATCAATATGGAGTGATCCAGAAATGACGCAGTTGAGAGAAATTTTGATGCATTCCTGATGCTAGGAGGGTGGAATATAAAAATCTAAAGAAGAAATTCAAAGAATTATTGCTAATTAAGCTAGAAATTTATTAAAGATTTATTTTCTTATTTTAGATTTTACATATCAGATTTATTGTCTTCTTATATACAGTACAAAGTCCGAGATCCGGATTCATTGGGATTTCAGCGATTCCGGATTAGTGATTTTTCCAGATATTAGATCAATTTAAATCTAGTAAGATGGCATGCAAAAATTATAAAATTAAAAATATGAAATCATGATTTATGAAATAATGAAGCATTTATGACTTAAAAGGTATCAAAATTTACAAAAAAAAGCTTAATATTCATTTGTTTACTTCATAAAACATTTCTTTTAGTGTTAGTTGTTTCAGATGCTTCATTTTTTGTGCTAATACTTTCTCTTTAGTTCCATAGACAGACATAATTTCTTGTTTTATTACAAAGTTCCACTGTTCAAGTCCTGTAATTGCTGCACCGAGAATTCCAACTAACTTGTCAATTGAAATTTTTTTGTTTTCAGTAACCTCTCTGTCACTTTCTTCACAATCGGTAGCAGTATTTTCCGGATCTAGAACTATACTACAAATTTCGCCATCCGTTAACTGATTGATGATTGTCATTGCAATGAAAAAACTTGTTATATCACCTTCATTTATTACAGCTTCTCCACATTTCCTTACAAAAATTCATTAATTGGAAAATTTTACCTTTGCTTTGCAATATCTGAAAACCTTCAAATTCGGGGCTATTATCACCATCATCCTCACCATGAAACACAACTAGCCATAAAATTATGCCAAGCACTTTTTAAAGTATCTGGGGTCATATCCTTCCACGATCTTGCAATGCTCCACACAGCAGATTTTACGCTAAAATATTAAAAAAAATTCTTGAATAGGCTTGCCATCATTAAAGAAATTTAACACGGGTTTTGAAAATGCTACTTTATATTTACCAATTTATATTCAGCACACACACTATTTCAATAACCATAGGCTGAATGGTGGACATACAGTTGGAAGAAAGAGTAATACAGATACATTACCTTTCACTAAAAACTAAGTGAAGTATGAGCCAAACAGTCTTCTACAATCAGGACAATTTTTGCGTCATCAGGTAAACCAACCAAATTCTAATGCTGCCAAGCCTTGGGTATGAAATTATTTTCAAATCAATCATTTATTCGATTTATTAACGCTTGTATCATCCATGCTCTTTTATTTGCATGATGCATAAAGGGGAAAATCTTTAATCCTTTAAATGCCCAATGTCATGTATTTTTCACAATTACCAAAAGTTTACACCTGCGAGTTCATGCAATATTTGTGCATGCTAAAACTGTTAGTCATGCTTTGGAATCTGACACCAGTTAAAGCCTTTTCTGTAGAAGTAGTCAAGGTATTTTGCAGTGCATATTGCCAGAAAAGACCAGTTTTATGAGCGCTCTTCTAAATTTGTTCTGCAGGTAACTTTTTACTATGAATGATCTCAATAAATTCATCTGCGAAAAGATCAGCAGCTTCAGTATTAGATGAAGCTTTTTCACCTGAAATTCATGGCGATCTTTAAATTTGGTTAACCAACCTGTCGTATATGTGCATTTAGTTTTTAATTTCTTCATGATATATTTTCGCTTGAGCCAAACCTGGCACTGAACTCAATGGCATACCCTCACTGCAATGCTGTCTGACTCATTCAATCATCATTTTGTCATGATTATCACTTTTAGCATTACAAACCAACCAAATTACAATTTGTCATGATTATCACTTTTAGCATTACAAACAATTTTTCTGTTATTCACTGCGAGTGGGATGTTGGAATCCACAAAAAATTCAAAAAGTTTTTTCTACTCTTTTCTTAGGTCATATAAAGTTGACTTTCCAATGTCATACTCATTGCAGAATAATGAAATGGATATACCTTTATATGTTTTTGCAGTATTTCCACTTTTTGTTTTAATGGATATTGAAACATACGTTTGCTTTGAACCTGTTGCAGCTTCCGAATTAGAAACTCTTTGACATAATCGAAAGTTCAGACTTTAATTTTCATAAAAGTGCCGTAACAACAGCCTGCAAAAAATAATAAGCTGGATCAAATCGGAAAGTTAAGGAACAGCATAATCTGTTATTTACTGATATTCCTTGGCATCAGTAAAGCATAATTTCAGCTTAGCTTAATAGCATCCATTATACATTATTGGCTATGTATCACAAGATTGGCAACAAAAGACAAGTTGTTCTGCTAAATTTTGTATTGCTTCTATCGTGTACTGAGACAATTAAGTCTGAATTTTATTAGTTATTTATTATACTTATGTCTTATTCTTGCACATGCTTAAGACTTATCCGAATCCTGATCAAATAAATACCTACATATGCTTAAGGCTTATCGAGGGCCAACGCTAGATATCTAACTACCTGACACAGTCTCTGCAGGTCTTGAATTCTGCTACCAAGTGACTCCCTAAGTTCTAAATTTCTGCTGCCTCTAAATTTTGGGTCCCAGTGCTTTCCCTAAATTCTAAAAATTTTATCATCCCTTAATTTTGTTGCTCGGTGCTTCTCTAAATTCCAAAAAATTTGTCTTCCCTAAATTCTGCAGCTGAAAGCGGCTATAGGAGGCCATAGGTGCTGGTTCTGAGTTTATGTGAATAACAAATCAATAATTATTCTTAATTCAAATAGCACTAAATGTAACCTTTTGGTCTGTGAGTTTCATTAACAAAATTTATTTTTAGCATATGGAAAGTAATTTTTGTTAAATTTTTCCTCATCAACATTTCTTAGTGCATTTAAGTCTGTAATCATCACAATGTGTAATGTCAGCATAAAAGGTTACCATACTCTTTGTTATTCAATTACTGATATAAAAAAAAATTGTTTATGCATGATTGCATGAGCTGTAACTCAAGTTGTCGTGTGTTGATAAACATGTGGTGATGAAGGCAAAATATAATAAACAATGATTCGATACTTTGGCATCGAGGATATAGAATATTAGTATGTGTAAAATCAACGATGTTTCTCTGTAGAATGTTTTGGTTTGAGGTGTATGCCAATCAGATATGTAGTTATGGAGCCAAATTATTAATCACATAAATTTATTCTAAAATGATCTTTTTTTTTAAATAATCAGGCCTTTTATTTAGTGCTGAAATTAGAATCGGACTTTGCATATGTTTTATTATGGGCCGGGAAATTTAAATGAGCATCCATAAAGCATACTCCCCCCCAAAAAAAGTTCTTCATGGCTTTGAGGTATGGATTTTAGATTATTCCAGACAATGTATGTCCAAATTTGTACTTTATTTATGCTCTTATTTAATATTAAATAAACAAATGGATATTTTGTGATTCTTGTTATATTTTATATTACAAAATGAAGCTGAACACATATTACCCTGGATTGGAAAAATCAACCATATGGAACATCTAATTATACTATTTATAACTGTAGGGCAATTATATTTCTAAAGAAGGGATGACTATGTCACACCTTTTTTACATTTTTAAAGGGAAGAATGAGACACTGCTTAACGAAAGTTGAAAAGAAAAGCTATGGGTTGATAATACTGTGTCACATACAAAAATTTGTACATAAGATGCAATTACTTTGTATTTAAAAAAAAAACTTTCATTTCTTTTCTAGATGGGAATATTTTTTATATAAAACACAAACATTTTATAACTTGAACAAAGCGAGTGGTCCACAAGTTTGTTGAACCCTTTGATACTCTAATTGATTTTCTTTGACCATTTCTTTCCAGGTGAATGCTTAAACCAATTTCAACTTGTGTAACTTTCAGAGATCAGTGTAGTCCCACTTAGTAGACACTTCCCAAGGACAGGTAAAAGCTATAGTCTGATAAATGTCCATTTACTGAAAGTTCCAACTGCATGTATCCATTCAATTGAAAAGAATAATTTCTTCAAAATGCTTACCAACATGTTCCTTTGTTACAGTTATAATTGGCAGTTGTTTGATTTGTTCTTGTGGAAGAGGAGGTGGGCCAGAAATTTCAGCTTCATTTAATAACTGTTAAGAAAAACACTTATTAATGAAAAAAAACCAACATATGCACATACAAATACATACTTGGAATAAGCTCATTTATATTACTATTTCTGAATAAAGAATGGAAATGTCTACATTCAAAAGTGGACTGGTACTACTCGATTTATAACAGACTGGTACATAACATATATTTATTTATGACATGCTAACTTTTAATATCTCTGATTTTTCCAAGATTAAACAATTTCTTATATGATTTTTAAACAGAAATACCAAGTTCTGAAAAAGAAATTTATAACAGCACATCATTCATAACACACATTTCTCTTCTGGTGTTCCAAAATAAAAGAAGCCTAGAATAATAATGGATTAAAAATGTACAAAAAGGCCTGAGGGGCATCTAAAAAACTACACTTTTAGAAGAGAAAAAAGTAGAAATTATAACATTCTGCTCATATCAAAGCATTACATCCCAGAATTAACCGACTTAAGAAATTACGCTTATAATTACATATTTAAATTGCAAGAAACATGGTTTATAAAAATCCTTGTTTATAACAAAGGAACTTTTTGGTTCCATCTAATTTCGTATTCATTAAATGCTATTTTATAGAGCTTTCACAAATCTGAAAATGTAAGAAAATAGGATATAATGAACTTTATGGATATGTTTGACTGAAGACATTTTGTACTTTTCATATTTTTTCAGAATTTTTGCAAAATTTAACTATAAATCATCTATATTTAGGATGTTAGGATGTACATCCCCCTGATATAAGAAGAGCAAAAATAATCTTTTCTCTGAAGATGTAATTCTTGAAGAACCAGGACACACAATAAGCATGCATAGCTTAGGTCCTTAGAACAACAATCTCAACCTGGTGGCCTGATTATAGCCCCCGAAACCAATTTTTCTTACCCCATGAATAGTTACAGCATATGTGTGCAACTGCTGTTGAAGGAAAAAAGATATGAAAAGTATGAGTTAGGACTTTATCTTAATCATTACATGCTTATGTACCAGATGATATGTATTGCATTCCTAAACCAGTGACTGGGATAACATAGAATTTCTTAAGTTGTTACAATCAGTAAATTTGCCAACTTTTTGGCTTCAAGTCATATTTTATTTCATAAAGTGGTTACTTGAACTTTTTTTTTCTTGCATGTGTATAAAAAATACCTATTTCTTGGGAAATTTCAAATCAATGCATGGTGTCATGCAAATGATGGTTATAGAGAATATTAATACCTGGAAAGAAGCCAATCTAACCTGTTAATACCAAGGAAATCATTCACACACATATATATACACACACAACATTCACAGAAAAGTACCAACAAAGACTCAACATTTGAAAACCTGAATCTTGGTGCTTTTTGTCCATCATTCGAATTTTAACATTAAAAAAAAAATCAAACATTTTAACTCAAAACTTTGAAAACGTTAGGTTTATTGGAGGGAAGGGCGGCTACAGTTTCAGTGGACCTGGATTACCAGTACATTTCATGACAACTTAGGTGCTACAACTTTAAATTTCTTGAGGAAATTTAACTCTTCAAGTTTAGATTTCTACTGTGTTATCTGTTAAAATAATCTTATGATCTACATCTTTGCTTCAATTGAAATAATTCTAATAAAATATAAAATGTTTGAACAAAGTTACTTGAATAATTTTTATTGAACAAAGTTACTTGAATAATTTTTATCAAATTATATTTAGAAAATGAACCTAAAGATTCAAGTTTTTATTACATATTTTTATTTATTAAATTTGTAATCTGCTGACAAATATAAACATATTTTTGAAAACTGTTCTTAAGATTAGTTTTTCATTAATAAAGTTTTCAATTTTGGGGGAAAAAGGTTGAACCTTCTAACAGGCCAGGCTGAATACATACATTTAAGAATATTTTATTGATATTCATACATAATTACATATATGTGCATCTTAAACTGTGTCATAACAATTGATACAATTGTTAATTTATATTATTAAGAACTTGTTATTTCTTTAATAATATGAGTATTGAGAATAAATGTGAAATGCTATAAGGTCAGGGCTGGAGCCAGAGCCAATGTGGAAGAATTTTTGGGATTTAGTGAAGTACAGAGGAACAAAATTTCAAGATGGCAAAAATTTTAGAATTTTGGGCAGGCACGAAGGTATGTATGACACACTGAAACATACAAGATGAATTGTTTAATTAACTTGGCTTTCAGTTTCTTTGCTGACTTCAATGATTGTGTCTATTGAAAAGATAAGAAAATAAAGGGAAGATAAACATGTTAAGATAAAGACTTCAGAGATGATAAGGAAAAAATTCGAATAATTTTGCTTTCACTGTTCTTCCAAAAATTCTTCAAAAGCTTAGAAATTCATCACAAATTTCCTATGAAACACATCCATTATTTGTTAATGCCACAAAGATATTTGTCATTTTGTTACATTTTTCTGGAATTGAAGGTCTATAAATCTTGCTTCACGTTCTAAACTTTCCAAGATGGTAGCTTTAAAATCCCTACCAACTCTGCAAAAGCAAAAGGCTAGATGATTTTTGAAAAGGGGGAAAAAGTTCAGTTCTAATGAAAAAATATAAAAAAAGACAAATGAAATTAATTTTAAAATAATTACAGTAGCTTTTTTGTTTTATTCTCAAAAATGTTTTGGAAACTGTGTTTTATATTTATAGCATTTACTATTTTGTTTATTTATCAATGTCAAAATGTTTCTAAGTGACAAAAATGAAAAGTAATCTCACTTAAGACAGGAGAAAATAAAAATATTTTAACATTATTTCTTAAATGTAATTTTAACATTTTATTAGCATTTTCATGATATTTATCAATGTTATTACATTTGCAAAAAAATCGTCCAAAAATTCTTAAACATCCAAATAAAAAATTTTATACACAAACTGATCTTTAAATCCCTAAATATAACGTGGCATGGGGGAAAAAAAAAAACTCACATTTTTTTTTTTTTTTTTTTAAAAAAAAATTTTAAGAAAAAAGTTCTTTTGATGTAATATTTTATGAACTTTTCATTCTCCCAAAATGAAACAATTTTGAAATATTCATGCTTCAATCAAGGCAGCACCTTATACCTAAATTTCAAATATCCGGTATATTAAGTAGTAATAAAGAATTCAAATTTTAAACCCATCAAATACATATTTGTCTCTTGGAAAAACAACTAATGGATTAAGATCTGGACATCCATGAAATGAATGCTGAAATTTTTCCAATTCATCCAGCAGCTACGTTTTATTGAACAATGAGTGTAAGTGAAATGATGCTTCGTCATATTGGATAATTAACTGCACATTCGGCAAATCATACAGTGTGAATTTCATTAGATATCAGGTGGATTTCAATGAGATAATTAAAAGCCTATGTAAACTAATGTTATCTTGTTAATAAACTTAAATCTATTTTGAAATGAGCTATCAATAAAGAACAAGCAGACATCACTGGCAAAATGAAAGGAAAGCAAAGTCTTTTTTAGAAAATCAATCTTAGAATGCTGACATACAAAATACACTGTATCAAGAACATGTCAGGAACAATTAAATCTGAAAATGTGGCACGACAAAAAGTAAACATTAAATCTTAAATCCATTTTGCACAGAAATATAAGAAGCAAGACTTCACTTTGTTGAAAAACCATTCTTTCACGTAAACAGCAAATAAACATACCAGGTTAACTGCAAAGCAGCTAAGACTGGATTTCTGTCACTAGCAATAATTTATATGCTCAGCAATAATTTATATACATATTGTATATCTATATGCAAAATCTCAAGTTTTGACAATATTTACCTGTGTGGCTAAAGCATCTAAATCATCTCCAAAAAGATAATCCCCTAAATACCTGAAAAATAATTATGTATAAAAGCAATGATTTGAAATAAAATTCTATATGACATATGTACAAAAAGATAAAAAGCAGATTATCATATATGTTAGCTGTAATTGCATGCAAATTATGTAACTGTAGAACAGAAAAATAGCTGGTAATGCAGAATTAGGGGTGGCATCAACTTCTTATCTTAAAAATGTGTCATGTACTAAAATCATACCTACTAAAATCTTGATACTTAACAATTAAAACTAGCATTTGTGTACTAAGTGACAACAGTGAAGGGAATGTTAAACTAACTTATTTTATTAATAATATTTATTAACTGAAAAGTAGCAGAATGTAGATTAAAATTTATCATTTATTAACTACCCCACTTGTAATAAGATTTGCTTATATTGTAAAAAGAAAAATCCCTTCACTAAAATGTTCGCTAATAATAACATTGTCCAGACTAATTTAGAGCATGGGTCATATAATAATGAATATATTCTAGGATCTGATGAAGATACAAATTGATTTGATTGAAAGATTGTTTAAACGTGAAACAGAATGGTTTGAAAAATAAAGCAAACATGGCTAAATACTTAAAGATAAATTGGATACTGGGACTTAAAAGGCATTGCCTAAATTTAAACAATTGAATTTAAGGGATAAGTGTTTAACTGAATCAAAAGTCACCCAATTACTTATTATAGTTCTAATAATGATGTAATTGGAAAATGTAAATCCTTATGTGAGATATTTAAAAGGAGATGACATAGAATTTCAAGTAGTAGAATATGGATAAAACTGTTCCTGCTATTTCAGATTTACATACGCTATAAAAATTAAATCTAGTGCAAAGGATATGCACGGTAAATACTAAATCTAGTGAAAAGTAACCAGAATCTAAATAGCTATCAAGACTTAATCAAGCCTTTAATTGGTTATGCATATCATATTATATTAAAATCAAAAGTTATTGATCAAATAGAGCTTCGTGCAAAAATTCCAGTTGTTTTATAATTAAAAAAAGAAACTTGCAAAAACAAAATAAGACGATATAATAAAGAAAGTGAAGCTATCTGGGAGGGAAGGGAAACTTGTAAATTTAATCATCAGCAACTCAACTAAAATATGCTAAAAAAACATTATCACATACCAGCTTTCGAAGGGATTTCGTCCAAAATCTTGTATTAAAAAAAAGTTGGGTATTTTAGATGGGGGTGGGGATTTTTAAATTAAACTAAGATTCAAGCTGTGATTTTTCTACATTAAATACTCCATTTAATAGATATTACTTTTCAAGAGTGCCATACAGAGAATGTTTATCGGCAGTAGTTTTTCTGAAATTTTTGGTGATATAGAAGGAGTTTAGATACATATACAAGATTTCTCAGTTTGAGGAAAAAATAAAGATTTCAACATATGATTTCATATTCAAGAAAGAACTGGAAAGGTACAAAGAAAAGAATGTTTAATTTAAATAAATGCAAATATAGTCTGAAGAAAGTCAAATATAAGGGATATTTATTTTCTAAAGATGGTTTAAAACCAGAAGAAAATAATATTAAGGGTATTCTAGACAGAAAAGCACCAAAAAATATCACAAGAATTAGAAACATTCCTAGGAATGATTACATATGATTCTAGATTCATACCTAATGTATCAGAAATGGCATCATGTTTCAGAGATTTGTTATATCTTAATAAATAAATCACTTTTTACAGCATAATGATAAATATTCCTGTAAATACATCTAAAGAAAAACTAGAAACAATCTTACTGCAGAATAATTTACCAATTTACCAATGGCATATGCATTTAAGGCATTAACAGATACAGAGAATTGTGTTCAAATTGAAAAGTAAACTTTAGCTATTGTACATACATTATTCCGACATTTCACCAGAATATATCGGGTAAATTTTTAACAATTGAAAGTCATCATAAACCTTTGAAATTTTCTAGAAAATCATTAAATAAATGTTCAGTTAAATTACAAAGAATGTGTGTAAGATTAAAGCCATATAATTTTTGAAACAAGGAAAGAACCCTTACAGTCAATGCATTATCAACAACATTTAATGATTAAGGATCTAATCATTCCATGGAGAGTGAAAAAGATTACAGTATCAATGAAGCTACTGCATATGAAGCAAAAAACGTGCCCGAGTCTGAATCCCAGATGAAATATCTGCTATGACGATTGTTGAAAGAAGGAATGTCAATAAACTACAACATATGAAGCAACTGTGTTGTCTGGGTCTGAAATTCATGTTCTAGAAGAAAACCTTCAAACGAGGACTCTCAATATTCTTCAGCTGAACATCAAAGGTACACAGAGAACTGTGCGTGAATTGCAAAGCTTACTACTTGATAATGAGGTACACACTACTTGTCTACAAGAAACAAAATTAAATGGAAGCCTAAACCTCAATATAAAAGGATATCATATAATTAGAAAGGCTAGGCTAAAGAGATATGACATGAACAGGCCATCTTTGTCAAAAACATTAAATATAAAGAAATGGTCTAGTCCTAAAATAGCGATCCTTATTGCAACACAGAAGACAGGCCGTGTGAGTTTTCTTCCCTAGCCATTTGATGGTTTTGATTAACATTTACCATCCTATAAACACTCGCACATTGGATGATAACTTTAAAAATGAAACTGGCCCAGTCACCATGCTGGGAGATTTCAATGCAAAGAGTACTACCTGGGGTTTCCTTATTTTGGATGAAAAAGGAGAGTAAGTCACAAACCCACTTATGGACATGGGACTCTCTATCTTAAATGATAAAAGAAACACTTATCAAGAACAACAGGAATAGAGTCAGCACTAAATCTCAAGCTACAAGTTACCAAACTGCCAACCTTTAAAGTTGGGAAAGTAAGACAATACACAAAGACCTAGATAAAAGAATACAACCTTTCATTTACAACATCACTGCTACAGCAAAGAAAAGTATCCCAAGAGTAATGAGGAGAAATCATTGAATCCCCTACTGGAATGATGTGGATTAGTTCCTTGATCTCCGAGAGTAAATACAAATGCACTCTTAAAAAGGAATAATACTGAGGAAAACAGAAAATGATTTTCTGAGTTATCTGTAAGAGTTAAAAGAAAAATTGTAGAATACAAATGACAAAGTTGGGCAGAGTTCTGCAGTATCCTGAACCCCAAGAAAGACGAAAAACACTGGAAAGTAGCCAGGGACTTTATAAGTACATCTTGGTCTACAGGAAAACTGCCGAAAATACAGAACTCCTTAATTATTATTCCTATTATTAAACCTGGTTAAGCAGCTGATGAGTGCAAAAACTACAGACCAGCAGCTCCTATAAGCATATTATGCAAAGTAATGATGCAAATAGTTCACAGCAGAATCATGACAGAACTTTTAAAAGAAAACTAAGTTTCTACCACACAGTATTTAAAAAGCAACAAGCTACAGAGGATCAAGTTTTCTATTCCTGTCAATTAATTATTGATGGCCTCCAAGCAAAGCCACACAAATATTACAACAGATTTTCTCAACTTAATCGCAGCATTCAATACCATCTGGAGAAACAAATTAATTCAAATTGAAAATAAAATGAGTACAGGATAATGGCCCTTATATGGATTTCTGACTTCTCGGAAATACAGAATTTAAAGTACGGTTTAATGGAATCAATTCGAAAATCAAAAAGACCTGGGATGGAGTTCACAGGGATGAGTCCTTATGCAGGCGAAATGAAATTACAGTTCCTATGTATGTATGTAAACAATTACCCGCATCTTCACAGAGATGCAAAAGTAGCTATTATGCTGATGATATAGCCATCTCACACACTGATTCAAAATTAAAGCAGTCTTGTATATCTTTGGGACACTCCCTAAAGGAAATATTGAGATGGGCAGAATCCCTGAAGCTGAAAATTAACCCACAGAAAACATCTTAAAAGTTTTTTCCACAGATAGGAAACACAGATATCTCTTCTCACCAAATTTAACCCTACTCAACATATCAGGAAATGTGCAAATAAGTCACTCTGAAGACCAGAAATTCTGAAAGAAAGAAAAGTCTTATGTGGCACTGACTGAGAAGCAAATACTCAGACTTTAACTATATCACTCTTATCAGGCCCATCATGGAGTATGCAACATCTGTCTGGTTCCATGCTTCAGAATCTGCATTAGAAAAGCTCAATAACACACAAGCAAGAACAGCAAAAATAATTATTGGAGCAGTCTCATCCACAAATAATCTGAAATCACAGAAAGAATGTGGCCTGGAGACCTTAGAAAGAAAACAAAATTTAATGTTTGCTTAAAAGATCTTCCACCTTGCAATACGATCAAGAGATCGAACAGCAAATCAGACTGGAACATTACAAGTATACCATTCTACAGGAACCAACTTTACAATTTTTGCTATTCTTGAACAATGCACCAAAAAAGAGTTAAGGGAATCACAACCATAGAATCATACTCAGAGAATGGCTATGTTTGCAGTTTCACAGACAGATCTGATGAGACTCTAATGGTGAAGCTGGAATAAACTTTATTTCTCCAGAGAGCCGCATAAAACAAAATTAGAGAAGAAAAAATAGCAGCAAATTACACTCACGAGCTCCTTGTCATACAAGAGACTCTTAACATCTATATCAAGCTCAAAAATTCTGAGAAGGCCAAAGTAATAATAATTTTCAGCGACTCCAAAGTTGCCCTTTAATCAATTCAGCAGGGTATCTCAAAACAGACCTACTAAATACATAATGCCCACATCTAGCAACTAAATAAGCACTGTATAATGCAATGTATACCAGCCCACATTAGCATGGATGGCAATGAAGCTGTGTCCTGGCCAAAGAAGCAAGACAACTAAATGAAGAAGCTCATCAACCATGAGGCAGAAATTTGTTGTGCACACTCAATGCCAACAGAAGTACTTCCAAAACCTTGGCAAGACTTAGAACTAGCCATTTCAGAGGGATGAAAATCTAACCAGACAAAACAAGAATCTACAATGTATGAAGAAACTGCCCTGGAATCGAACTTGGACCAGACCACATCTTTTTCTGCCATGCCATCTTGGCTGAAATGCAGCAAATTAGTGATCCAGGAAGACCTCTATGAAGAAAACTGCCTTGAGACAGCTAAGGCAGTCTGTCAAAAGAAATTGAAGATTTGATTCTAAATTATCCAATATGTTCGAATTTCCAAAAAACTAAAAATAATAAAGAACTAGTGATATTTTAAGAAATACCTAATGGTCCATGGAAAGATGCAGAAAGTAATAGTGATAGACTTAATAGCTAATAGTGACAGCCTACTTTAGCAAATATGCTAAAATTGAATCTTTGGAAGATATTTATCAAATGTAGCAGTGATAAAAAAATTGAAATCCTTTTTTGCAAGGCATGATATCCCCAAAATCATATATTCAGATACTAATTGGGCCACAATATAACTACAAGAAACTCAGAATGGTTCAAAGACACTTTCAAACTATCAAGTGAATGTTAAAAAAGGCTGCAATTGATAAGAATCCACATTTAGCTTTACTATAATATTATAACTTTCTTATTTTAGTTGAAATTAAATCACATTCATAATTAATATCTGGAAAAAAAGTAAGTGGAGTGATGCTAATAAATGAATTTCATCCACACTGACATGAATATGGAAATCATTACTTATTTGTAAATGAGGTAAACATTACAAAAAAGTTATAATGATAGGAATGCAATCAACTTAAGGTATGATATCATGCATACATAAGTAAAAACAAGAAAACGTAAAAATGTGGATAAATCATTCATTTAAGAAAGTCCACATTCATACAGGAAAATAAAAACAGATGAAAGAACTGTAGAGAAGAACAGAAGAACATTCTAAAAAGAACTAACAAGAAAGATTCCTTATTGAAAAACAATAATCAGAATGAAAACACAATTGTGAATAAATTCTTGTTCACATAAGAGAAGTATTGTCATGAAATTCTGAAACAGCTCTGTCATCAAATTTTGCTAATGGGCATAACTATGCTACTCTACTCAGATTGTTAAAAAAAATCCTGATTGTTTAAAACAGTACCTATCATCTTGTATTTGTTAAAAGAGAAGATGTTATTATGTAGCTGCAACGATGCATAAATCATGTAATTAACTGTAGTGTAGAATAAACAATAATTACCTAATATTGTGTAATTTCATTTCTATTTATTAATAATACAAATACATCACATCTACGAAGCAACAAAATAAACAACAAATAAAACTTACCTTAAACGTAGAAATTGACTGTCAGCTGAAAATAAGAAGAAATTATGTATTTTTTTTTAATTCGCTTACTACACTCAGAAAAATAATTATTCTTCAACTGCTTTAAAAAAGTAAAATCAATTCCTTATTCCGAATTTTTGGTATTTCTGTATTATTCCACCTTTGGGAATGATGATGCCCTGGAATGAGTATTAATGATACTATACACATGACAATGATTACAATACTTTGGCTTACAATCATTTGGGCTATATTTTGCATTCATTTGCTCAGAAGAAAAATTATTAAAATTTGGGATTTGCTGTCAATGGCATTATTTTCAGCATTACTGAATTGTCTACTAAAAATGCAACACATGAAAATGGTCATAAACTGATGCTCTATTTGAAATCAGATATACAATGATAACACTACATTTTTAAGCACTGCGAAATTCAATACTCTTACGGTCCGTGGTTATACATCATACCTCGACTTGCATTTCTTTATTATTCGATTTTCTTTATTTCTTTTATTTTATACATCTATGCCTGAAATTAATTTTCATCTGAAATTGACAGGAGAAAATGCTGATAAACAAAACATTGCTCTGCTTGTCTGCTTTTGTGCAACAGCAGGGCCACCTAGTTAAGAGTTTGAAGTCAGTGTGTAAAGAATGAGCTATGTCGGTGTGACATGTATTTTCTTCTCTTTAGTGCTCAGTGAAAATAAATTGTATACAGTCCACTATGTGTGGTGCAAATTTATTCCTTAATTAACACTGCCTATATATCAGAATCAGCTGTAATCAGATAATATATATCAAAGTATAGTAACTTATGCTAAATGCTCTTAACTCCATATCCTTTTCAAAAACTTAAGTTACAATTATGTTCAGTAGCTGTATGTTAATGTATATATTGCTGTTATTATTTCATGTTTTGGTACAGAAAAAGCAAAAAAATGGAGTTTCAGATTCTTTATCATTCTTTCTGCCCTCCACCTTCATAATTACGAATAGAGTTGTCAAATTATAACTGTTTTGAATGAACAAGTTAGAAAGTTATGTTGCTGTTCCTCTAAACAAATAAGCCAAAAAAGGCGGGGAGAGGTGCAAGGACAAACTTAAAGACACCGATTTAGGTGGATTTTTTTAGTCCATTTATCACATAACATTAGGACATTACAGTAATGTTAAATATAATTAATTAATTATGATTACATTTATTATATATATTTTTTTTTCTTTAAATCATTTTTATTTCACAAGGTTCTCACTGAAATTAATTTCTTAATTTCCTCCATATTCTAACCATAATGAATTAACAGATTGATTACCAGTAACTGAATAATTTTATGCATTTACTACAAGATACAATGAAATATGAAAGTTATAAAACTTGAATCTTCGTGAAGCAAATGAAATAAAATAATTTGGTTTCATTTCCTGAAATTTTGGTTTTAAAATTTAATTTTGCAACAGGTAAGCAGCATTTTTATGATTCAACGATTTAAAAAACTTACTGGTTTACCAAACAGCTTTTTAATTTATCAAGTTGCTTTTCTAGTTTCTAATTTCAACAATTTTAGTTTTTACTGTTTAATTTTTATATAGTATGATTTGTTTAGGATCATGTCAGAGCAGATTACAGCTTAATAATAGTTTTAAAAAATTTTAATCTTAATTTTATGGCGCTTCTTTAATGATATTAAAAATTTTTAATGATCCTGCAACATTATTTTAAATTACCTAAAAATCCTTTCTTCAACACTCACTTTTTAGTTTCTTCGTAAATTTACTTCGATAATCGTCTATATATAATTCAGAAATGCGGCTCTGATGAAAATTTTTCAGCTACTCCTTGAAAAATGGCCAATGAATTTTCCACTATTTATTATGACATACATATACTACAAAGTTTGAGATTCAGACTCTGGATTTCAGCAATTGCAGATTTTAGAACATTAGTTTAAATCCCATAAGACTTACATGCAGAAATTATAAAAATTAAAAATCTCAAATAGTTGCTCATCAAATAATAAAACATTTATGAATTTAAAGTAATCAAAATCTGAAGAAAAAAAATCAACATTTATTTGTTTGCTTTATTAAACATTTCTTTCAAAGTACGTTGTTTAAGTTGCTTCATTTTTTGTGCTTATACTGTGCGTCCTTAATTTTATAGACAGATATAATTTCCCGCTTAAAGTCCTGAATTTTCATGTTGAGAATTCCCACTACTCTGTGAACTGAAATTTTTTCAATCTCAGCAACTTTTCAATCACTTTTTTCACTATCAGTAGTGAAATTTTCTAGATTTGAGCCATACTACAGATTTTGCCATCCATTGGTTGACTGATTACTGAGGTATTACTCACCTTTATTTATTATCTCTTCTCCACATTCTAGAATTTGAAAGTTTGTGAGTGTTTCTTAAATTATTGCCGTTTTATCATGAAATTACTATCTAAAGACTGTTATACTAAAATTTGTCTCACTCCCCTTACGTGCTACGGAAGTTAACCTTAATGATATTCGTTTTGTTATTTATTATACTTTCATCTGTATTCTGCATATGGTTAAGGCTTATTCAAGTTACAATGAAATAAATTCCCACAAGCCCTGACTATACTTGAGGCACCATTTTTTCATTGTGAATCATGCACACATTGCATGTCAGATGAAGCTAATAAACCCCCACCTACCAGATGTCAAAAAGCGTGCAAGTAGGCATGACTGCTTGAGTCATTTCTCATGTTGCAATGCACTGATAGTCATATTAACACATTGCAGCTTGTTGAATGCAAAAAATAAACACCGAAAATTTTTTTAAAAAAATCTGAAAGTTTTCAGATTTTATATTAGACCCAAAGGGGCTTTTTTTTAATGTTTGTGTGTTACTTTTATTGACTAAATATCATGTTCTTTGCAATTAAATAATAAAATTAAATTTAACAGCAATATCACAAAATAATTTAAAAAGAGTAAATCTTCAGAATTTCCGATACACAGTCTCATGAACTGGAGATAAAAATGTTCTTTTTCCTGCACAATGTTGCCATTGCTGTTTTAAATTATTGTGTTTGTCAATCAAAAATTCATTAAAGTTTTAGAAAATATAAATAGATAATAAAACAGATTCCAAATTCAGGCTTCCAGATAGCCATAATCCGGTGAAGGATTTCATTATTCAAAGGTAATCTTTCACCAGAAAGGTTTAATAATAAAATAAATTCTTCAAGGTTTCTGCTTGTTTTAATTAATAAAAAGGTTTTAGGTAAAGTTGTTTTATCACAACACGAGAAACATATATACATTTATGCAGATTCCTCATTATTTAATTTATTTAAATATAACATAGGGCTCTAATATTTGGTGGCAACAATTTGAAAAGTAATACTGCCTTTTAAAGTTTTCAACGCAATATGCCAAAACAAAATTAATAGTCCTTCTTGGCTAACACCCTTTAGGATAAAAATTATTTGACAGGTTGTCATAAGAGTTGTACAGTATTCAGTAGGCATAAAGTCAGTGATTAACTTTGATAAAATGTTTTGGTTTCAGTTTATGCAGAGCAATAGGTGGCTACCAAGCCAAATTATTGATTATACAGATTTATGCTAATAAACGATCGTGTTTCTTAAACATGGAAGTATTTTACTTTGGTGTTGAAATGAAATTAAGAATCAGGTTTCTCCACATGCTTCATTGCTAAAAAATAGCTGCTGTGCATGCATGAAGCATGAAGCACATGCTACTCCACCAATCTAATTCTTTCTTCTTTTTCGTAAAAAACTTCTCGAAAAAATAATTTGCTAGTGGTAGGAATGTATACATATTAAGACACTTTGTACTGCATGTGTGTATATGTTTTGGTTTTGTTTGATTCTTGACGAAATACGAATTGAGTGATTGAAGAGTTAGGTTTGGAGGTAACTTCCCCTTGAAAAGATCTGTCTCTTGCCTGTTCAACAATTATTCACTTTATGCAAATAAAATTTAGTTTAAAACGTTTTGAAGATAAATTTTTGGATTGTATTATATTTTTCATGTATTTACATTACTTCCACTTTATTTACTTTTGTTTTCTGAATTTGAATGATATTGCAAATTAGTTCACAGCAATAATTAATCATTTTATTTTATTTGCAATTGAATTTATACAATTTAAAATTTTTCTGAACAGAAACAGTTCTTCAGAAATACATTTTTGCTTAATTGGTAGAACACTAAATGTTCTAAATGCATTCCACAATTTCAATACACACAGCTTACATTTTAGAAAGTTGGGAAAGAAGCTTAGCAAAGAGATTTGACTTTCCTAAGCAGCAAAGATGAAAAAGTGATACATAATAGTTGCAGTAGCATTTATAAGCTTGGAAAGTCTGTTTTAATCCTGAGCAGAAACTGGGCAAAAGTCTACAGCAATAAAGATACTGCAGAGAAAATGCACATACCTTGAAGGGGCTGTGCTTTAACAGAAAATTAGAAACCTAAAGCTGTATTGTCAGTTTATTCAAAATAAGTTTAATTTGCTAATAAATTTCCATCATATTTTTATATCTTACATACACACATATACAGAGAGCGATTGTTAATAATAAATATTACTACTATGGTGTTTCAAAACAAAACTGAACAGTTAATGAAAGAATTACTGAAGTTTAACATAATGCACAACTAAGACATATGGCGATTTCTAAACTGTATAATTCATTTTTGAATAGCAATCCATATTTCCAAAAAGTCAAGTGACAGAGTCATTACATTTTTAAAGAAAAGGATGAACAAGTGATTGAGAAGAGAACTATAAGTTAATAATATTCAGATATGAGCTAATTAAAATAATTAGTGCAAGAAAAGCAAAGATTACAGTATTTCATTTGTTTTAACACAGCCACTTTTTATTTACAGGTTACAATCTAAAACACGAACTTATTGTCTGGAGTTGATTTGTATTTTTTTTTTTTTTTAAACAGAGCCACTTTTTATTTATAGGTTACAATCTAAAACATGAACTTATTGTCTGGAGTTGATTTGTATTATTTTTTTTTTTAACTTCACTAACTTTTTTCCCGATTTTTTTAAAAATTTATTTTATTTTTATTTTTAAAACGAGCTTACATATTTCTGACATTGCAGGACTTTCAAGAAGAACCCTGTTTTATCTTTTCACATTTTTACCGACAGATTCTACCACATCTAGCATATTACAGAAAAAAAAAAGTTACTCTTAGAAATATGTGGTGGCACCAATCGAAAACTTCCAATATACTGTCAAGAAACATTAAGTTTTGAATGCCTGATTTGTTAATACAAATCAAGAATTAATTACCAGGAATTAATTATTATAATCAGGAATTAATTATTAATCAGGAAATAATGATAATTTTAGGAAAAAAACTAGATTATACTAAAGTTTAAAAGCAAATTACTATAGAAAAGTTTGAAAATGTAAAAACAAAAATTCTGTGCTCTTTTTGTATACAATTAAAATATATTTAATATGCCTTTCTCTTTACAACAAATGACTATAAATGAGTTAGGAGAAAGCTCTTTATCAGTTCTCATTTTATATAAAATTAAAATATATGTAATACGTTTTTCTCAATAAAAAGTCAAAAATTATATATTTTAAAATTTATCTTTATTAATTCTTTCTTCTTAGTTTAATGATTTTCCTTTCTGAAAACCAGAAAAATCTAAAATTTTTGCAGATATGAAACAATGAGAATTTTAAACCCTTTTTTATATTACTTAAAAGGATCTGTGGGATGCAAAAAAGCACCCATATGAAGTGTTTTGAGAAAGCACACAGTCATGAGACTTTTCCCATTGAACTCTTACAAAGTAGGAAAGATTTTATGATCAGTGCCATGTTTTCCCCCATACAAATAAATAAAAATCAAAAATATGAAACTAGAAATATCTTGGTGGGATGGACTAATTAATAAAATAGAGGCCTAATTCTTCAAAATATGCATACAAGATTTAGTTCATACCTTGTCAAACATATTTTAAGTTATAACGCTTAAAATTTTTCATGTAGTATGTACAGGAAATCTAATCATTTGAGTACTCTAGCTAACTTTTAAGCAGAAATTATTTCAAACCTCCTTTTTTGTTCATTTATGATTATACTCAATTAATGAAAACTCAAAATTTTAGGACTGAATTAATAAAAAATCCAGATCTTATGAAAATAAATGTCAAGGTTTCCTTCCAATAATATAAATCTTTTGACATTTTCAGAGATTTTCCTTTCCATGAAAGAATATAATTTTACTTAAAATAATGAAATGAACATATTTTATTAATGCAGATTGTCTCAATGCACATTCTAATTCACATACTGAAAAAATGTTTTGGATAATTTTACTTGGAAGAAAGTTAAAACAATAGTAAAGGAACTATTAGAAATGGATATTTATTAAATTTGCTGTTTCTGGCAATGACTCGCATCCTTTCCTCTCAACTGTTATAGTTCTTCCATTTGACTGATGTTTATAAAATTTGGCAATAAAAATGGTATTAACTTCTTTAAAATTAATATTTTCCCCCTTTATTTAAATAACAAGCTAATGATACATCAAAAGATAAAGCTTAATTCTTCTACAAAATTAAAGTTACTTTCAAACAAATATAATACACTAAAAATCTTTCTATAAACTTACCAGGATCATCATCTAATAAAGCTTCTCGAAGAGCTCTAGAAGAGAAAAAATAAACAACTTTAAATCATTTTAAGGATTTAACTTTTTAAAGATTATTAATTATAGGTTCTAAAATACTTAAGCTAAAAAGAAAATTATTTAGCTCTGAGAAACAGCAGTATAAGATATAACAGATGTAATCTTAAGTTTCACAAGCTTTTGTTCATTAATAGACTGGTTGAGTATAGCACCCTATTTTGTGGGGGGGAAGGGTGAAATAAGTTTGCAACTGAAAAGAAAGTCAGGCAAAATGCTTACAATGATACAAAATGGTTAAAGTAACATTCATTATTACACTGCTATTGCTCCCTTTAGTTATGCTGGTACTGAATATATATATATAATGATTTAATGCATAGTATGAATCCAGGTATTTTAAAAGCTGGCAGTCATAATGGCAGGAAGTGACGAAGTTGATATGAAACCACGCTCAGCCAATTATCATTATTTCAGGCCCACCAGAATAATTCCTCATTGAAAATATACTTTAATCATAAAAAATTATGATAATTTCTTAACAGGGCGACATCATTTTAGACGAACAAGCAGAGCATAGAAGATACATCAGCAGTGGTGGAATCTAGGGAAAGGAATGAAGAAGAGTAATGACGTTTTTGTGCCAAGAGAAAACAAAATACAAAATCTCTGATATATAAGTACAGCTAATCTGTGATTGGTTAATTTTAGTTTTAGTTGCCCTTTTCAAGTAGTGTTACATAATATACAAAGATCTCAAATTTGGGAGAACAGATGAATTTAGAGGGAGAGCACCAAATCTAGAATCATTAATTTTGAGGTCACCAATCATATTTAAAGCAGCTATCGTATTTCCTTATAGCTTATACACACACATATATATTTTAATTCTATAAATGCAACCTGCATGAAAAAGAAAGTAGCTGTGCACAAATAGCAAGGCACCCATAGCATAGGGGAATAGAAGTTATTATAAACTGAGAAGCACAAAATAAACTAAAAAGCAGTTACACAAAGAGTTCTTTAGCAGTAATGGGGATACAGTGTAATAAACTGTTTACAAAAAAAGATATAGATATCAACTATAAGTACCATTTCTATGGTTATATTTCTTCCAATTGTTTTATTTGTATTTACAAAAAAGATATATTACAAGTGACTTAAAATTGCTAATGTTAAAAAGCTGCTAAATTAGTATGTTGTTCTTATGTTACTAATTAATACAATTCGTTACATTAATTTACAAAAATATGTGTAATTCTTTAAAACCTATTATCTATTTAACCTATCTTGTATATGATCTAAAAACTGACTTATGTTAGCAAAATTGGACTGACTGTACTGACTGATGGCAATCTCGCAGGAGCTTCTGAAGAGCAGGTTAAAGTAACAATCCAATATTATAATGCTAGTTCACATACCTTAACCACTATATAGAAGTACCTGAACAATAATTCATGACATAAACCTACATTTGATGCCTTACATCACAGCTTTTCACACAAAATCAGCCCTTTTCCCAATACACATTTCTCCAATGAAATCATCCACACATTTGATGCAGTTTTAAAGAACATTAAAATTAAATTTTCAAAATTTTTACTTGCATAAACATGATATAACCTGCAAATACTACTAATTTATAAATACAATAAAAGCTCGACTATCTGGAAAGATTAAATAATGGCAAATTCTGGATACACGAAATTTCTGGATCAGTGAGCATATAAAAAATGCAGTTCAAGGCAGAAAAAGCCAACTGAACGGAAGTAGAAATTTCCGATCTAAAATTATAAACAGAGTCATTTTATTTGTTACCAAATTGAATATTAAATGCCTACATTGTGTAACACTTCAAAAGAAAAAAAAAGGCATTTCACACATAAACGCCTATGAGTAAAAAATTACATTAATTTATGAAATTCTGTCGATGATTAAAAGATCTCGCCAGAGATTCTGGCAAAAGTTTGAAGGAACAGATTGCTCTTTATTTTGTTAATCAAAATATACAAGTTATGAACACAACATATAAAAACTTAAAATTACATGTCATAATTTTCAGTACTCCTTTTTTACAGCAGCCCCCAAGATTAAATCACCAATCAATTGAGATATCTCACCAAAATCTGGCTGCATATTCTTCACTACATGATTGCATATCAGCACCAGCTGTGTGTTTTTACACCTCACCACGTAATCATATATTAGCATTGCATTGCATTTTTTGCTCTTGCCACATATTCCTCATATTCCTATTATTCATTTCTGATGAAGTTTTCAAATTCGCATAGTTTATTTTCACTTTGTGTGTTTGTGTGAATATGACATTAGCAATCTTTAATTTACCAAGTATTGAGGTGGATGGCATATAATCTTTTCAAGAAAGGTCTTTTATCTGACAAACAAGCATGCAAAAATGGCCATAACTTGAAATTTTATATTAATGACAAAATCATTTGGATATGCAGTGTTAAAAATTGCAAAAAGGGCCTCCATGTTGAAAACCAGTTCTGTGGATCCAGAATATCGTTTGTCACTGTTCTTAGATTTATGTATTCTTGGGCAGAGGAGTTCCCACCCATGAAATGGTGTAATAAACAGTTTAATACGTGTGAAAGTGATGCAGTTGATTGGAACAATTACATGAGATAAATTAATAATAATAAGGATTCTTAAACAGACTTTTCTTGATTTTGAAAATACTCTATAATGTGTTGTTCCATTGAAGAAATGTTCCAAATTTTAATCATTTTTTCAAAATGCGATTGAAAACAGATAAACAGCAATTAACTCTTTTTTTTTTTACAAAAATTAAATCAACTTAAAGAATTAACTTCATTTACATAAAGCCAAAGCATTCCACAGCTTATCCATCATTAATGCTAAATTGCACAGTCTGGCAACAGTCTATTTTGTTTGATTCAAATCATAGTCTTTTCATGCTTTATAAGGAACAAATCTCTTATTTCCTTACATTGGAAAAAGCTTCCAGATTTCGAAAATTTCCAGTTACTTCAGCTTTATGGTAAGTTGAATGTCAGACAGATGAGCTTTAAATGTAATACTTTCTGGTTTTTCAACTATGTAAATTAAAAAAAAAAAAAAAAACCAAGGTTTTGAAATAACAGTGAAGTTTATCTTTTGCTATAAACCATTTCATGCAAAGGTCAAGACAACTTTAATGGTAATCTTTTGTTATGTAAGCCCTGAATATCACAAGCAAATTTCTTTAAAATAAATTTTTGTACTTGTCCATTCTGCCGGCGCAGGAAATAAAGTCGTCAAAAATGATACTACCGATGCCATACAGAATATCTCTACTGGTAACCTTTTACCGCCACATTTCTAAAGCAAGTCACAGCCATTTCTTATTACTCAGAACTTTTTCCCAATACATCAAAAATGGATGAAAACCAGTGAAAATTTGGGATTTGCTCAGAACAGAGGAATAATCTGATTCTTTCAAGTGAATGATGCTTTGCCTAAAACTGTTACTTGTGATAATAATCATTAAATGAAATTGCATTTTGCATACGAAATCCAGTAGTGCTGCACCTTTCAACTTGTCACAGTAAACAAAGTATCCTGGAATGTCTGAGGTTTATTTATGGCTGAAGCGAAGCATTAACTTCAGTTAAATGGTGTGAAAAGCAGTTGGAAATCAGTTACAGAACAACTGTGGATTGGAATAACTACATGAGTAAGGTTTGTGTGGATTCTTTAACGGCAACAACAGAACATAGTAGGACCAGGTATGATCAATGAAGTGCATAAAGTATATTCATGAAGCGCAAAAACAATGCAGGACAGGATTCTACCACAACAAATGTTTGGTTCGGTTTATTGAGATTACAACAAAACACACTAGGGATATCTGCCTAAGGGGAGGGATGCCTTTGTAGATGTTTTTCTAAAGGAAACAGGCTTGTATACATTTTACACACGCAGAAAACCATGAAAACGCCCATGCAGTCAGCCCGTTTATGGTTTGAACCTCGGACTGAAATACCAGTGTTTAGCGATGTTACTGCTCGGCCATTACTACAACAATGGCTCTTTGGTGCAATTTGTCGTGAAACAAGCTGTTTCACTGTGAACGTGCCAAACTGATCCATGAGCACTATATTAGACGCAATTAAGGAAAATGTCGGAAAAGGAATTATATATTCCGATTTATGGAAATCATACTGCATTGAAAAAATTGAAAGAGGAAAGTTTCGAACATTTCAAAGTGAAAAATAAATACAATTTTGTCGATCCAGAAACTGACGTCACACACAAAATATAGAAAGACATAAGTAGTGCCAAATGCGAAATAAAAAACACAGAGAAACAGCATGTCATCATCTGGAAATTGATCTTACGAAATTTATGTGAAGAAGGGAAACGAAAGACCTATTTGAAAAAATTTTAAACGACCTTAAAATGTATATGCCTCCAATGTAAAAAATTCTTAGAATTAAAATTTTTTTAAAAAATATTTATATTTAAAAATTTTGTGTATACTGTGCATTTTCGTCAATAAAATCTGCTTGGTGAGATTTGCAGCATTATCAATCTTTTTTATTTGTATACTCTACGTTGTCACCAATAAAGTCTACTTCGTGAGATTTGCACTGGTTAAATGGAAAAGTACCTAAATGTTTAGTTATAAGTTTCTGCCATTTTATCTACAGGAATTAGTTTTTTCCATGCCAATTTTTATTACAAAGGAGAAATTTACCAGCTCTGTGTAAAAGTGAAAAAGAATATCAATAAAATGCTTTATGCACATTTAATAATATTCCATTTCTTTATCACAGCATAATAAAAACAATTTTAAAATGTTATTGATATGAAAATTTAATGAGTGAAATACTTTAATATGTAAATTAAAAATGAAGACTATCAAATAACTTACTTTATTAAAAAAAAGAGAAAAGACCATATTTATTAACCCCCCCAGTGGCCAAGACCCTCTACTAAAAACTCCTCTTCTCAAGTCTTGAAAAGAAACCAAATTCTACTATTCCTTCTGCCCATTCTGTAACCAGATTAATGCCAAAAGCGGCAGTCATTTCGCTCTCTTTAGTTGCCTACCCTCCCACTCAAATAACCGTCGTTAAGCGGGGCATATTGTCGTGTCCCTGTCCTTTTGTCCGTTATGACAAGAAAGACTGAATTGAATGTATACCAGATTTAACGGTTATCGCCGTGTTGGCTGCGTAACTAAGCAAGATTTTAAACAGCGTACGTATTTTATGAATATTTTATGAATATGTGTTTAAAATTGATATTGCTTTGCGTTTTTGGTTTTTTGGAAGATTATTTACTTTTAATTCTCCATGTTTTAATAAAATATTTCAAAGTCAGCATAAAAATTGCAGTTATTCTTCAAACATAAAATTAATAGAAAATTACCTTTTGATTCGATTTTTGTACCATTACTCATTGTATTACGTAGCAAAAAGAATAATAGGACTAATAATTAGGCGAAAAAGATTCGGTCGTCAAAAATTTTCTACTCGTCGTATTATACAAATAAAAATGTACGTAATTTATGTACTAAATGAAAACACATAACTTTAGCATAGAGTTTAATAAACTACTAATTTTGCTTATTTTAGCTTTAATTATTTCAATTTATATTCTAATCAATAACATTTTCTTATCATTAGCATTGCTTTCAAACGATATTGATTTTAATTATTACAAAATCTATTTCTATATCAAATCTATTTCTACATGGTAAATCTACATCAAAAATGTTTCCTTACATGATAACTGAAAGCAAGTTGATTAAAATGAATTTAGATGATAGAGTAGTAAATTAATTTTTTTCCTGTGACATTAAATATTTACAAGTTTTGCATTTTTCTTTTTTGCTACCAAAATCTTAACTTTAATGCTCTGTTTTCTATTCCTCGTTATTATAAATACTTTTTCAGATAACAATAAAATATTCTTTTATTCTTTGCTCTATGCTACCCATTAAGACCCTCAGTGACCCCCTCCGTCGCAAGAGAGAGAGAGAGAGATTTACGAAAAGAAAACAGTGTCATGAAGTACTGTGCAATGATAAAAGATCGTCTAAAGCGAAAAGCTTGGCACAATGAACTGTTTTCAGACAAACTGTACGATTATCTAGATTTTTGAATGATTTTATTCATTAAAAATTTCTTTTCCATATTAAATTTTTATAATGCTAATTTTAAATCATGTACTGAAAAATCAATAAATTACTTGAAATTTTTCTAAATTCTCTATATACACACACAGAAAAGTTCCAAAATATAAATTTTTTCAGTTTCTTTAATTAATCCTTTAAGTATTTCTAACTTTAAACATAAGACTAAAACTTATAAGGTATTTCTCCCGCCTTCTCCGTCGCATGCCTTCGTGGTGTAGTG
>KK112205.1:0-31951 GCA_000611955.2 Stegodyphus mimosarum
TCGAAGTCGGGGCAGCAGGAGGAAAACAACTCGACTCGAAGTCGGGGCAGCAGGAGGAAAACATCTCAACTCGAACTCGGGGCATCAGGAGGAAAACATCTCAACTCGAACTCGGGGCAGCAGGAGGAAAACATCTCAACTCGAACTCGGGGCAGCAGGAGGAAAACATCTCAACTCGAACTCGGGGCAGCAGGAGGAAAACAAAGGATAAACTTTTTTGCGAGTCTTGAAGAACCAGGGAAGCCTTTTTTGTGCCATTTCTGTTTCTATGTCGAGACACGAAACAGGAGATTGATTTTCATTTGATTGTGCAGTGCAATGCAGCAAAAATAATCTTTCGCCTTTATATATCATTGTTAAATTGTAGCTAAAATTCTATTCCTCAAAAGCCGGAAGAGCAATCGGGAAAATGTTCGCGACGGATTCAGTAATTCAGATAAACATTTGTTTCCTGTTTTACGATTCAGAACTTGCGAAGTTGCAAGAACTTCCTGTGCGAGTAGGCTCTCTCTTTTGTGATCTTATAACAAGCACCAATTGCTACAGTTACAATTAGAAAATGAAAATTGATTCACATGTGGACACAGTTAGTTTCTTCCTATGGAATAAGTAATTAAATTGTCTATTTTTGTATGTTTATCATTTGGATACTGCGGACGCAACGTAATTTATAATTAGATTTAATTTTTCATAACTTCTGTCATCTAAATAATTTTGACTTTATTTTGCATTATTATTACAATAGCGTAACGTAAGCAAATTATAAAAACAATGAGTAGTACAGAAGAATATATATCTCTAAAGAGTGAAATTACTTTTACCGGATCAAAGATACATCGAAGTAAAGCTGCTGTGATGTCACGTGACATTGTTTCAAATTTCTTCAAAGGAGTATTTCCTTTTTTGCTTCCTTTTATGAAATAAAGGAAGCACTGTAATTGGAAAAATTTAGGGTATCGTATTTTCAACCAAACTATTCCTCATTTGGTCCCTCTCAAACACATTTCAACGATGGTTTTTCGTGACATTCGTACATACGGGCAGAACATAGGACTGTTTTTTCTAAACCGATTGCATCCGGCTCGGTTAGGGCAGTTTTTTATTCTTGTATGTTGGTAAATTATGCATTTTTTGCTTTAAAAGCGATTGACGATTGATTTATGGTGTTCGAATGTTCCGGTTAATGTTTTTATGCCTTTAGTTAATTTGCATAGAATAATTGTAGAATTATCCAAAATGTGAAAGTTGTTTAAGGGTACTAAGCCTAACGAAACCGTCATTTGTTTATATTTGAAACTATTAGTAAAATTGTTATTTAAGTGAGTTTTTGCACCAGCTTCACTGTGTTTTTCTCCAATGGGGCTAAAAAAAATTTTTTTTTAACCCGCAGGCCGAATTTCTTGTTTTTGCGTAGAAACTCTAATTTTTTGTCCAAAAGGGCTTTGTCCCTGAAGGACTATTGTTTTCGTTTTGCGAATTTGCGTCGGAAACATTAAAAGTCTGAATCACTTTTCAAACTGTTGCCACAAAATCTTGCAGCCCTGTATTATATTTAAAGAAATTAAATAATGAAGAATGTGCATAAATGTATGTATGTTTCACGCTTTGTGATAAAACGACGGTACCTAAAGCCATCGAATTTTGAATGCCGCAATCCTGCTGCGAATATGGGCATCTGGAAGCCCAAATTTGAAATTTGTTTTATTAACGATTTCATATTTTGTAAAACTTTAACGAATTTTTGATTCACAAACTCGAGGATTTCAAAGCGGGCAATGGTAAAGTTGTACAGAAAAAAAACATTTTTATCTGCAGCGCGTGAGACTGTGTGTAGGAAATTCTAAAGATAGGCTCAGTTTAAAATTACTTTGCGATATTGTTCTTTAACTGAATTTTATGGTTTAAATGCGAAGAACATGGTATTCAATAAATAAAAGTAACATACAAAATGTTTAAAAAACGCCCCTTTAAACGTAATTTAAAATCTGAAACCTTTCAGATTTTTTTTATATATTTTTTATTATAATTTTAATTTTTAAAAACTGTTTTTAACTCTATTTAACTGTATTTGATGTTTTAGGTTTTTTTAAATGAAAATGCTTTGTGTTTTTATGTATTTGCGGCGAAGTGAGAACTAAATGTATTGAATGGAATATACATATTAAAATTCCGGGAAATAAATTTAAATGATGTGCAAAAATGTGTGTAATTTAATAGGCCGTACAAAAGAAATCATGTGGTGTGCATAAGAGACATTTTTCTTTTATGATCATTTACAGTTCTTGTGGAAATGGTACGCTTAAGCTCTTGTTTTGAACACTGTTTAAAATCTGTTATCAAAACCATAATTTCATTTCTTTTCAAAAGAACATTTTCTGCAGACAGAAAACGTCTGTACACGAGGATGCGTTCACGTATATGAAATCACTTTCCCCTGATATTAAAAAAATACTTTATCGACCAGCGCCTAATTTCTCAACACCGAGCTTTTCATGTTTATGTTGCTTCTTGCAGAATTTCACTTCTTATAAATCTGCAACTTAAGCAGCCTTGAAGTAATTAAGAGTTTATGCAGCAATCGAACATTCACCTTCGCATCTTTCTTTTAAAGTTCCAAATAAGTAATCATGTTTTAATTTTGCGGTCTCTCGGTAAGAAAAATGTGAATTATGAGGCGCAGAATACTTAACTAAGAGTAGTGCATTGTGCATCCGTAATTGCGTTTAGAACTGAATTAAAAGGAAATCTAATTGATTTTAACATCGCTTTCCGAGAACGGAATTTTGGTTTTAAAAAAAAGCAAAATCAATCTCCCAGTTATAAGAATTTATTGCGTTATTAACAGTAGCGAAAGAGTAGAAATGTAGTTGATTGAAAATGGAATTTGCTTATTAAATTGTAAGATCTTGTGTGAAATCGGGAGAGTAATCACTGCACAGAATTAGGGTTAAAACTCCCCCTTTATTGCACTCTTTAGATTATTTACAATGCGTCAACTCGACGCTAACACACTACGCCTCTGCTTGGGCGGTAACTGAAACTGTATGAATCAAACTCAAAAATTTTAAGATATTAACAAGTAGTTGAGTTACGCTACAGGGCTCAGACAATCCTGTTTCCTAACAGCGCGTTGATAGGTTTAGTGGCAGCAAAATAATAGTCGTTACGCCACATTTAACCAACAATAACTGCTAAGCCGAAGCTCGCGCTACAACACGCACAGCGTTTTCCCAGACTCTCTAACTTTCCCTTCTAGAACTTGATATAATGAACCTTTTCTCTCCCACTGGTAGAATTTACATTCCTTCCCGCGCGCTACCAAATTTAAATATTCTGGCACTAACAATTAGGGGAATGAAGGCTTATAGGAAAGAACTTCAAATTAAATTTAACTGGTTATTTAAAATAAATATAAATCCCTACAAAATTATGCCTTCTCTCACATTAGTATGTTTATTTAATTCCTGAAGAATACTTTGCGAAGAAGGAAAATGTTTTGTGTTTCATGCAAGATAGTAAATGTTATCTGTAATATTAAATTATGAATAACCTATATGTATGTATGTATGCATGCACGGTCTTCGTAGTGGCATCTGCAGTCACCAGATTTTGAAAACAAGTAGTCCTTCACCCAAACGCGTACACCTCGAAGTATAATTTAGAATTTTTTAGTCCAAAGGGATTTAGTCCCGAAGGACTATTACTTTCGTTTTGCGATTTTGCGTCGATTCACTCTGAATGCCCGTTTCACTTTTCAAATTGTTGCCACTAAATGTTATCGCTCTGCATTAAATTTTAAAAAATGAAAAATCTGCATAAATGTATGCATGTTTCTCGCATTGTGATAAAACCTAGAGCCATCGAATTTTGAATGACGTAATCCTACTGCGAATATGGGCATCTGGAAGCCCTAATTTTGAATTTGAAATTTGCTTTATTATCGATTTTATGTTTTGTAACATTTCAACGAATTTCTGATTAACAAACTAAATGATTTCAAAGCGAGCAATGGCAACACTGTACGGAAAAAGAAAAACATTTTTATCTCCAGCGCGTGAGACTTACGGAAATTCTAAAGATATGTTCATTTTAAAATGATTTTGCGATATTGATTTTGAACTGAATTTTATGGTTTGAGTACGTAGTACATGATATTTAATAAAAAAGGTAGCACACGAAACGTTAAAAAAACGCGCCTTTGGACGTAATTTAAAATCTGAAATCTTTCAGATTTTTTTTTAAATTTAAATGCTCATTTTAATAAAGTCCCATGCATACCTTTTTTATTTTTGATTTATTTTAGATTTTGTGATAAACTTTTTGATTGAAAGCTCAGTTATATACAAAGCTTTATGTTTCCACTCGGCAAAGTATGAGATATTTATGTTTCAAATTCACTTAGGAATCATGGCGGTATAGAGGAAGTGTGTTGGCACTACGCAGAACGTAATTATATTTGTCTGTCGAATATGATTTTACTGTGGATAAACAACGGCACTCAACTTTGAATATACGTGGTCTTCCATACGAATATGTACCTTTCGAAATACCAAATTTGAATTTCATAATTTTGAATTTATTTTATAGTTTGTGAGAATTTAATGAACTTTTGATTAGAAACTAAACGTTGTAAAAGTTTTGTGTTACCATTCGAAAATGCGTAAAATATTTACGCCACAAATTTAATCAGAAAACTCCTTTAATGTATCTACATTTTCGCAGTCACATATTGTATGAATTTATATTTCAATATTGCTCATAAAATAAGTTTTATCAATAGTTTATTGACTTTAAAAACATGCTATGCCTGTATAAAATTCTGCAATGTTTGAATATTTAATATTCAAATAACTAAGTGTAAGAAATATGTTTCTTAAGCAATTCGTATGTATCGCAATCTTAGTTATCAGTTATTTTTTACTCTAAACTAGTCGCAGAAAAATTAATTATTTGCAAAATGTGGCATTGAAAATGTGTATACTGTTATATTTTGTACTGAAAGTTACATATAAAAATTACTTAAAAATCTGTGCTATATAGTTTGGTTTATTTAATTATGCAAAGCACCAAGGGCTTATCTAAGCCTTTGAGGAATTTAGCTGTTAAATATTTAGGTTTGTTTTATGACTTTAGAAAGCTACTTTTATTCAAATTTCTGTATTTATTAGTATTTTCTATATTTTTTGTTATTTAATTTATAAAATACATTAGAAATAATCTAAAATGTATGCATGTAGTTTTCCAGGTTTGAAAGGGGGTTAATCTTCTAACAATAGTACAAGGAGCGAATAGGGCAAAATAGGTTGAGAATAACTTTTCTAAGGAAAAGTGGCTTGCATCTGCATAACACATAGGAAAAAACATAACACCCATGTAGCCTTTCCATTTGACTGGAATCAAACACAGGTCCAACTACTAGAGCTCAGTGACTTTGTTTTCCCGCTGGCAGGCTCTCTGCTACGTGAGTTTTGTATATGATATAAAACTAAACTATAAAATTATATTAATATATTTACACATGCATATACTTTCAAACTTCACATTTATGTAGGCAGTGGCAGCATTAACTGGTTCTAGGATAAATTATGACCTTCTAACTGGAGCTCACTACATAGAATGCAGTTACTCCTAGGATGCATAGTTTAGTATTAATGAAACAGTTAATGGCTATAACTATAACTGTCAGATAATTAACATGTTTTCAGTAAAATTGTACGTTAGGCACTGGATTTATACTTCACTCTCACAACTAACTCTTAGTATTGAAGCTGATATATAATGAAAATAATGTTCAAGACCAAGTTATGAAGACCATTTGGTACTGGTATTTTGCAATGGTTTAACACTTGACATGCATATGGATTTTCTCGTGTCATGTGAATGAGATATTCTTAAATAGACCCAAAAGTACACAAGGAATTTAAAATGAGTCCTCAGTACAAAATGCTTTTGTTTTGAAAATTATAATTTAAAATATTAAAAAAAAATTGGTGATTTTTATAAAATTAGTAGTTATATAACCAAAAATTAATTATGAAGCTTTTCTTTGTATGTAAAATCAGTTTTAAATTTCATTTAATTTTTATTCAGAAGGAAATAATAAAATAAATTTAATAATTTTTAAAGATGTAATGAAAATGTCATTCTTCTAGAAAATTTTAAGTAAATTAGTAGCTTCATGATGAAACTTTGCAGGAAAATTTTCTTAAAAGGATTTTTTTTTTTAATTTAAGATACCTATATTTTTACCCATATAACAATAAATATGAGTGGATAGTTTTGTTTATCAAAATGTGTCAAGCTTTAAATATTATCATTACGTTAAAATATACATATTCCAGTGTTTCATCAAGAATGCTGTTTAGTTAAGTTGTAGAAGTGTACGGTAAAAATTACGCTGTTGATAATTGACTGGCTGAAAGACTAGAAATGCTCTGTAATTAAAAAGGTACTTTAAATCAAGGCTTTAGTCCAAAAGGGCTATTAATCTCGAAACAGGATTTTGCCTAATTCAATGCATTGTTTCACTTTTCATTTCATATTTAATCTGTCTGTTATTAATCAACAAACTATTCAGAAGCAACAGATGCCATTCTCAAGAATGTATTTTGCAACATTTTAATCTGATTGATTTAAATAAAAATGTATTTAATTTATGATATATCTAATAAAAAAAGTTACACATTTTTATAGAATTGCATTGTATATGTTTCATTTTTTAAATGTACAGAAGATAGATATGTAATGTTAGTTTAAACGAATATTAATCTAAATAGTCTAGAAAATGTTTCCTTATTCCATTTGGGCCATCTCTATCAATAATCTCAACTTATAAACCGTATTAAACTTCAGTGCGAAATTTAACGAAATATTTCAGATAAAATCAATCCCAAATTAAGGTTGAATTTTGCAAATTATTAACTATAATTTTGTGAAATCTTGCATTTGTTAAAGCTTAGCTTATCTAGCATTTTATTAAAAATGTACCACTCATCTCAAAGCAAAATTAAAAAGTAATTGTTATTTATATGTGAAAGGTCATATTAATGGCATGAAATTTTAGAATTTAAATACGTATTTATGTGAGTTAGAAAGGCTCTAAAAACCTAGAGCTAAAAATTTACCAGGAGGACATTAAATTAATTTGATTCTACTGATAACTTTACCAAATTTTCAACACCTTTAGTTCTGTTCAATCTAATAGTTGGAAGTCTAATCTAATAGCCTCACTAATAGGTGGAAGGAATAATTCCTTTTACTATCATCCCTCTAAATGTTTAAATTTCCATTAATCATTTTAATTTTAAATTACAATAAAAAACAATTTGTGTCAGAGTTGCCAAATATGACTGTACTTTGCATGATAAATGGAAATCCTGTTCAGATTCTGAAAGCCCCGCAGGTAAGTTTACTTGTGGTGAAGCAACCTACATGCATCTATAAGATAATGTTTGATGACATGGTCCATCACAGTTGAAAAGTTCTTTAAAGAACATTGCTTCAGCAAAACTTGAATAATCAAACATTGGAACATCTAAGCACTTATGATCATGCAACTGTTTCAGTAAGAGAAACTGAATTCAACTTTAGAACTGATTGATTTGAAATTACTAAGAGACAGAATCATTACAGTCTAATGTATTACAATGATAAACTAATCTATCAATGCACAACAATTACAAATATCTGGTTGTAACGAAAGTTTTCTGCTGATGATAAACTAATCTATTAATGCACAACAATTACAAATATCTGGTTGTAACAAAAGTTTTCTGCCAAAAACATTCTTAATAAAGTTACAGGAAAATAAACCCCACTAAAGCAGCACCTTTAGTGTGCTCAATAATCCCCCCCCCCCGAAATCTATGATTTTCTGCCAATGTTTTGGTAGTTTTTAACAGCCTTAGGACTCCGAAACTTGGTGGCCACGAGTTCAAAAATGGATCAACCTCATTTCAGACATCCAGTGCAGAATGGAAGACAGCAGCAGCAAGATGTAGCTGCAGGTGTGAAAAAAGGTGGAAGTCCAAAGAAGCGATGTTGGGGCTATATGGTGGATGTGGCTAAAGATCCCATTCAAGTCCGTACAGAGTCCAGCTGGTAAGTGCAGACACATGTGGTTTTGCATTATCTTTATGGAACTCAGTTCGATGTTTTTCCTTGATAGCAGCATCAACACAGACTAGCATCTCGCTCTGTACCTTACTGTTGAGGGTTTTATCTATTTCTAGATACTCTTTATGGATAATGCCATGGCAATCCTACCAGATACAAAGCATGATCTTTTTGTCAAGTCAAATTTTGCTTTGCGATGCTACCGACGGGCTCACCGGGTGCAGACCAACCCCCTTTTCAGCCTCTGTTGTTGAAGTAAGTCCACTTCTCATTAAAAGTGACAACTGGGTGCAGAATTTTGTCTTTGCACTGATATTTGAGCAGATTAGTGCAGACCCGAACACATCTGTCCTTATCTGCTTGAGTCAGCACATATGGCACGCAGCAACTGAATTTGCACGTCAAGTTAATGCAATGCATAGTGCGACTAACGGACATGGCACTAATGTCTTAAGTTCTTAGCAAGCTCTCGAGTAGCTGCATACGGATCTTTGTTCCCAAGTTATCACAGGCAGGCCTCATCAACATCAGCAGGCTAGACAGAGCATACTGCTCCTTGAATGTCAGTCTTTGTTTTTGAGCTTTTGGTAACAAGACATCACAGTGTCATATGATACAACATGGTTTTAATGGTAAGTGATGTAAGTAAGTAAATGATGGTCCTAATCTGATAGCATAATAGTTCCATTTCAGACACACAAAAATACCATTATCATTAGATAACAATATTTTTTTACAAATTTTACAATATAGTGTTCTAAAAGCAAACCTCTTTCTTTCAAATGTCAAAAATTATTTGATAAAACATGATTAAACATGCAAACGGTTTGCATAGACAATATTTGTGGCGGCAGGAAACTTTCGTTAAAACCCGATATATATTACACTGAAACAATGGCTCAAAAATCTGATACACCTTGCTCTAAAGAAAAATATTAACCTTTCAAAAACCATTCATGAAAAGTTGTTTTTTGAAAGCTTTCAATAATCTAAAAATGGCAATTATAGTCTTCCAAGGAAATATGGAACTTGGCTCCACCAATGGCCAAGTAGTTAAGACTGTTGAATACTGAAAGTTCGACCTAGGTTCAATCCCAGATGAACAGCCTGGCTGCATGGTTGAATTTCATAGTTTCCCAATATATGACATGATTACAAAACAGTTTCCCTTAGGTCTTCCATGAAGGTATCCCTTATCTTGAGTAGATAACCCTCATGTGTTTTGCCAAATTCAAATAATCTAACCTAACAATAAGGAAATCCGAATAAAATGCTTCTGACATAATGATCATGCAAGAGTATTCTAAGTTTTTGAACTACCTTATCGTCAGAAGACTTGGTATTTTAACTGTTAGTTTCTTTACATATAGCACAACTGTTTTTCAGGCATTTAATAAAATAGAACTCGATAAATACTATATACTAAATAAATATCATACTATACATAATTACAAGTCCATCAACAAGTAATGTTCCATTACAAATTCATTAAGGATTAGAGGTCATAAGGTGGAAAAGGGCAAACATTTGAGCAAAGAAAGCCACTTTCAATTACTGCATAAGAATGGATGTTTCTGTCTGAGATGAAATTCCAAAGTAAGACAGAGACATTTATAAGATTCTGAGAGGAAGGATGGGATGACACAAAAATAGGGCATTTCACCAAAATTTCATCAAAGTTAAAGAAAGACCATCAGCTGCAGCACACCTTCTTCAATCATAACAAATCATTTATATATCTAGAATGTCACGCAAGAGCATCGCACAAGATCATCATCACACACACGAGATCTCAGTCCAACAGCAAATGGCAAACATTCAGTCAGAGATTGATTTAACAAAAGAATTTAAAGGAAGTAACTTTCTCAAAACTATAAACAATTAAAGGTAAAACTTCTGCTGCATGACTATTGCTAAAAATGGATTAAAAGTGTAATAGTGTATGTTAATGACAAAGGAATATAATAGTTGCCAGATAATTGGAATGGGTGCAGTCCCAAAAAAACTTGATACGTAACAAGTATAAATGCTCTCTTTTGTGCTTTTACTTTAATTTGTTCATTTTGGGAACTGCATTGACATGTCTAAAAGAGTGATTTGTTGTGGAAGTGTCTTCCAGTCAAAAACCTCCCAGACAGATAAATCAAATGAACAACTGTAGGTTCAATTTAATATCCACCACAAATCTGATTAGTTGACAAATAATTGCCTCTGAAAAGTCCTCCAAATTTAATTACAATTCATTAAAACTCCAAGTTGTTTAAAAAAACAGATTTATTACACCGTAAGCACACTGAAACTCAGTATGTGCATCTTTAAAATATCAGGAAAAGATGTGTTTCTTTTATCTCAAAAACAAAAACATAACTTACTCTTAAAGGAAAAAGAATAGAACAGCAATATCTTACTGTTGCCATTTCTTAACTATTAAAAATTGACAGTTACAAATACTTCAAAAACGAAATTCAGCACACATCATTCAAAGGTAAAAGTAGAATGTAAAAATAAAATGTAAATAAAATAATAAGTTACGCTTGCAACTATTTGAAAGATACAATTTTTCACATTAGTGATTTAATCTTATATTAATAATTCCTTTCATCAACTTTCAAATACATTTTTACTGCTTTTATGATCAAAACAATTCACATTTCAGCAAATGAACTCTCAACAACTGACATCCCAGAGAAATGTTCATTCGAAAAACAAAATACTGTACTTACTTGCCCTTGATGCTGATGAATCCAAAGCTTCTTTAAATAATGACAAAATAATTTTGTCAAACAATACAGAATTTCACAGACCTATATAGTGATAGAGAAAAGATATTTAGTGTAATCTTAATAAACTAATCAGCATGTTTAAGCTCTAAAAATTCAAACAGAAAATTCTTCCTACAAAGTTTCTAATGCAACTTGCATAACATTGAAAGCTGAAGATATTAAATGAAATTACAGATTATTTTGCCTTTATATGAAGCAAATCGGATGAACAGATCACAAAAATAGAAATTAAAGAAACCAAAGAAAGTAAACCTATATGCTCGCATCTTTACAAAATAGTGCAGCTAAATGTAATACAATTAAAGAAACTGCCAGAATGGAAGATTTACAGAACAGTTACTAAAAGTAGATTCTTGTATGCTAAGTCTTATTATTATTGCAAATGTATCTATTTATTATATTCTTTTAACTGTAATACCGACTAAAAGATGGTGCCAGCAATAACATCTTTTTATAATAAGTGCAGTGTTTTTATATATCAGAGCGACTTTTTTCCTAACCACTGCATTCCTCTGTTGTTGATACTAAATATTATCACTTAAAAATTAGTTTTCAAATTAAACTTACTGTATGCTTCTTAGTTATAACAATTAGTAAAACTATTAAATATAATAACAATTTATTAACAATAACTTATTTATTAACTGAAATATAAAAGAAAAATTTTCTTTGCTCTCAATGAATGACCTTTTATGTTGTTTACTAGTATGCAATCTTTTAATTACCAAATTTTTTAGTCATGGATATTGCCATTAACTGAACAAGAAACTTAAAGATAACATTTCTAACCAAATTAAATTGGGCAATTTTAAAAAATGACCTTGGTTTAGAAAATACTATTGCTAAGTTTCAGAACTTAATGTTTCATACTTAAATTCCTTATTATTCAATATTCCAGCACTGTGATACTCAAATAATGCACTAATCCCTCCAAAATATTGAAAAATTTTCTTGAAGTTAAAGAAGTACATGAATGCTTAAAATCAGCAAATTTAAGTCCAAATTTACGTAAAGGTTAATTTAAAAAGAGAGAGAGACAATAAAGACATAAACCAAAGAGGAAACCATTATTTCCAAAATCAAAACCTACACATGGAAGTTAACAGTTTCTTTTGTCTGACTGAATTGTTTAGGCCTTTTCTCTCAAAAAATGCCCTAACAGTTGAACCATAAAATAAACTGGCACAAAAAAGTCAAAAATTCAAGCAGAAAGGAAACAAAAGAAACCATATCAATTGCTGTGATAAAAAAATGGCTGACAGTGTTAGATAACTACCAATGAAACACAGAAACTGCAGTGAGTTATAATGCTGAAGGTCTGAGTGGAATATTAATGCAGTTGTTTAGCTATCTTGTTTACTGTGTGTAAGAAAACTGCAGAAGCAGAGAATAAATGCTACCACAGTAATACAGAATTAATGTAAGTTCCATGGATTTTAGGTATGGGTCATCTGTAAAGTTCTGCATATTTTCATAAATTTCAAATAAAGCAGCACGGAAAGCTAAGAAAATTTCATAAATCACATAAATACCATTTTGCTCTATGATTTTTTGCATCTCAGCACCTGAAAAATTACTTTTATAGAAAGGTTTATTTGTAAAGAAGTTATCAAGGTGGTGTTTTACAGTCTCCAAAGAAGTGATCTCCAAGCTGTTCAGAGGATTTTTGAAGTGGCTTGAAAAGATAAAAATCTGAAGCAGGAAGGTCTAATGAATGTGGAGGGTGACACAAAAGAACCTAGCCTTAGATACTACAATTAACCAAGATGTGGACCTGAGCATTGTCATGATGGAAGCCAATACCTCGGTGATTGGTCAGTTCTGAGTACTTTGCTTTGATTTTCGCTTTTAAAACTATAGTATAAGAACAGTATTTTTGTGAATTAATTGTTTGATTTGGTGGTAACAATTGATACTGTATAATTCCTTGTAGTCCCGCTAAATACACACTGAATTACTTTTTTGGGATGCTATCCCCTCTTGATGTTAATGCAGCAAGTTCTTTTGGTTTATCCCATGACCTTTTTCAGGTATTATTATTATACAGTATCAACTTTTCCTCTGTAGTAATGAGAACTTTATGGATGACACAACAGATTGAAGTAATTCCTAATATGGACATTTTTACTAATATCATTCACTGTTGAACTTTGGAGCATATGAAGAATACCAGATACAGTTATCTCATGAGGAAGCCTTAAATACAGCTTCAGTACCAGAAGATGACAACATAATAACTAATATATATGAAAATTTTGAAGTCTGACAAACTAACTGAAAGTGATAAAATACTTATGGTATAATACACTGATCAAGAATGAAAAAAATTATTAATATTCTTAACAAGAAGCATGACTAGTTTATGAGATTTTTTTTACATTAAAATTGCTGAGTGTTCTGATTCAGTTTGAAATATAAATAATTTAATTAATTAAGCATTTAATTTTGAACACGTATAGTCTTGCACCCGAACATGTGCTCCTCGAAGCACAAATTTTGAACTTTAAATTTAAAATTAAAAAAAAATTATGTTGTGCAAACTTAATACATTTTTGATTAACAAACTTATTGACTTAAAGCAACATGTTGCTACTCAGCAAAGCATTAGATATTTATGTTTCAAATTGAATCAGAAAAAACAGCTATTTCAGAAATTCAAATTGAATCAGAAAACTCTGTTGCTACTCAACAAAGCATTAGATACTTATGTTTCAAATTGAATCAGAAAACAAGTTATTTAAAATAAATGTTTCAGCAAAGCTTAAGATATTTGCATTTAAAATTTAATCAACAAACTCTATGACTTAAAAGAAATACTTTGCATATGATAAAGTATATTTGTCTTGCATAAAAAGAGATAACTTGCCATTTAACAAAGTGTATGTTGGTTTGTGAGATTACGGCAAAGCCTCGAGGGCTATCTGCCTATGGGAAGGGATGTCTTGTATACATGTTAAACGTCGGGAAAACAATGAAAATGCCCATGTAGCCAGCCCGTTCACAGGATTTGAACCTCGGACCGAACTACCAGAGTTCAGCAACTTTACTGCTTGGTCGCTGGTGGGCCAACAAAGTGTAGAATATTTTTTTGTTTAAATTTAACCAAATTCAGACCACTGCCCAAAATAAAGTATTTTTATCTTCCACATGCCAAGCTTTTGCCTTAGTCAAACTTAGCAATTTAAAAGCAATAATGCAGTTATTCTGAGAGTGTAGCTGAAACCATGACATTATTTATACTAACGGACTTGTTAAAATCATTATATATATTTTCTCTTTTATGATAACTATTTTAGGCAGATATTAACATATCTCCCATTCTACCATTCTATATATATGTGAAGTCTAAAAAATGTTACGCATGTTTATTGCAGAACAATGGAAAAATTACTATCACAAATCATCAGAACAAAAGAAAATTTTTATAGGAAATGCAAAAGAAGAAAATGCTTGGGATAAAAGTAGTGGTAGCAGATGATGAGCAGAGAATACACAATTTAATCACACAGCCACCCCCCTCCCCCCAAAGAAAAGGGGCACTGTTCTATATCTCCCATTCTACTTGGCTGATTGATGCAATTCAACTTGGCTTTTCCATTTGTTAAAGCACGACTTATGACTTATATTAGATTTACACATAGCATTGTTCTAATAAGATATTTTGACATAAAAATCAAACTTTTCTGAAATGACACACCAATTTTTTCCATATTTCTATCCTATGCATCAAATTATGCCAAGTACTCAGTTTTGTAAAAATCACAAGTGTTTTTAAAAAATTACCTCTCAAACTTTTAGCTCCTCAATGTAAATTGAATTTGATATTTATTATCTCTTTTTTTTTAAACATATTTTTTTTCTTTCACAATCCAAAATTTATATTCTCTCATCAGAATTCTTTTCTTTCTCATCAGAATTCTCAGAATTCTTTTTTCTCTCATCTTAAAGCAGATGGATTTCTAGGCATACTCAGAATTCAAAATTCTTTATTCAAAATTTCAAAGATATACCTGAATTTAGATATTGGTACATTTTGAAATTTGACATTTTTGTTTTAAGCAAGAACACCAAATACGGTTTATGGATTTTGTTAAGATCTTCAATGAATTGACACAGTTAATTTTAACCTTAAATTTGTAAATTAATTTTTATATGTGTAGATGTTCATTTTATAGCCATTTATATGCTGTTTTATATGCTTAATAGATTTTATAGAACATTCCACTAGACACAATTTCCAAAAGGCAAATATTAATGAACTTCTCTGTTTGTAGTCATCAGGCCTGAATTTCTCAATTTACAACTTTTACTGCCACAAAGCATTCATTATTCTTTGGATAAGGGATAAATGAAGGAAGTAAATTAAGTAACTGAACATTGGTCTAACTTTTGCAATAAAGGAACAGTTATCTACAGAAAATTTTCTAATAATTTACAAAAATTAATTAAATTTCTTAGTTTTATTATCAGGTTTCTTATAAATTATAAATCAGAGATAGTGAAAGTATGTCTTTAGATGGGATTGAAAAAAATTGGAAGTTTCTTAGAAAGTATGAAGTAGAAGTAAATGCTTTCAAAGTAGAAATTACAGATCTGCAACAAAATAAAACTAATTATTCGTTTTATAATGTAGAAAAATCTTGAGTTTTCTTAGATAAAAAGTTTCTTTAAAAGTTGAAGGCAGATTAAAAATTGAAAACCCTAGTCTCGATTTGTCGCCATTTTTTCAAAATATTTTTATGAAGAATCTATACATACACAAGTACAGTACACAAGGATTATTAAATCAAATGCAATTAAATATTAGTCTATTCAAAGCAAAATGTAACTCATGAGATAGTTCATGTCTTCTACTGTTAAATAAATGATATTTATAATTTATTTAACAGAGCATTTATATTCCTCCTATTGTGGGAAAACAGCATAATATAAAGCCACCAAATTTTGAACACACGTATTCCTCCACTAAAAATGTATACTTCAAAATTTGAATTTTGACTTTCAAATTTTTTAAAAATTTATTCTGTATTTTATGTGAATTTAACTAACTTTTGATCAAACACTCGTAATTTAAAAGGTTTTTTTTTCCACTCCACAAAGCGTAAGATTTATGGTTCAAATTTAATTAAAAAATTTAATTGTATAAAAGTCTGTTACCATTTAGCAGTTTTTTCAAATTTAATTGTAGAAAAATGGTGGCACCTAAAGCAAAAAAAATTTGAACACCCCCACCAAATGAACATGTGCACCTTTAAACACAAATCCTGAATTTTGAATTTTTTTATTTATTTCATATTCTGTGAAAATTTAAGAACTTCTGATTAAAAACTCAGCGAAAGGAAAGTTTTGTGCCACCACTCAGCAAAACACATGATATTTTTGTCTTTCAAATTTAATAAAATAACTCAAAATTCAAAAGATATGTGTTGCCACTGCTCAATACAAAATACTTTTATCTTTCTACGCACTGGTTTGTTACCATTTTGCAAAGCATGAGGTATTTTTTATTTCAGAATATTTTTTAAATATCTCCTTAAAAGAATTGTAAGATGCATTAAAGTCATAGGTAATCTTCCCACCCAAGTATAATTTTTATTTGACCTTTCTTAATTGTGCAGTTGGTATTTTATATTTTTAAAGCTAATTTGGAAGTCAATGAAGAAACATTTTTCCTGCTGTATTCATAGTAACATTTATTTGCTCATTCATAAAAGCAATATGCTTGATATCTGAAGCTTTTATTGCAAACCTTAAGATATTCTATCCAAGAAGTAAAGAAACTGTATACAAACATTAATAATAATACTATGAATTTTAAATCTTTATCACTATTAAAGATAGAGCTACAGATATCTATCTGAATTAAAACATTTCCAAAATTTAAAGACCAGAGTAAGTATTAGCTGGGTATTTCAAAACACTGTCTATAGTTTGATAAACAGTCTTGCATGCTGGAGATTTTTTTTTTTCTGGCACAGCATTGCTATTGCTCGCTTTGAAATTATTAAGTTTTTTAATCAAAAATTTGTTAAAACAAATTTGGGTTTCCGGGTGCACATGTTATTTAAAATTTCATGCATATTCCTCATTATTTAGTTTCTTTAAATATAATAGAGGGTGATAATATTTGGCGACAACATTTTGAAAAGTGACTTGTGCATTTAAAGTGATTTAATGCAAAATGCCATTTCGAGACTACAGACTTTTCATAAACTAATTTCGATTTATTATTTTTGATTAACTTTATGAATACATATTGTAACAATTCCTGAATGTGTTAATGAACTGATGGCCTAATTAGTGCCATAAGTCTTAATTCTTTCATTAATATTCTTAACAACTTCAGAACTGATTCTAGAATTATATTATTGAAATGACTCAGAATCTTTAAGTATGGCAAATTATAATTAATCAAACTTTTGATGGTCTCAGTGAGTTTGGCCTATATTCAGTTATGCAGCACAGTGGGCACAAATGAACATGTTCGCATTACAAATTTGACAGGCAGATATCGTGCATGTTTGGGAAGAAAGAATACCTCAATCTTGCAACTGCTTAAGGGTTAACTAATTAAAATATAAAAAATTCAATAATAGCCAGAATACTCTATCAGGCTAAGAGTATGTGCAATTAGTGCCCTGCATTGTAAGTGGCTATTAGTAAACAAGAATGCATTCAATCCATATCAAGTTAAATCAATTCTGTCTGCAAAAATATCAACAGTTGTTGCTCAACAAATACCGTTAAGTTTTTAAACTTTGCTTTGTAGTCTGCTGCTATGAACTTGCATTTTTATCTGTCAACATAGTTAATATATATAATACAGATTTAGTAAGTAATCTCTGAGCTAACTGTAAAAGGTATCCAAGGAAGTACTATAAAAAAATTGAAAATGAGGAGAAAAGTTTGAAAAGAGCACAGAAGATTTATAAAATTTTTAAATGCTAAGACATATAGAATTTTAACTGATAATAGAATGTCGACTGTAATACTATTTATTCAACAAAAGTATGTTTTTTTTATACAGAGGCATCGACTCTAACAAGACGAAAAAATTTCACACAGTACTTTAATCAGTGCAAGGCCTCATTATTGGTTAGGAAACACCAAGGGAAATAAAACAAAAAATTCTATGAAAAATCAAACAAATTCAAAAAAAAAAAAAAAAAAATCTGAAATTCAGATTTTATATTATGCTCAAATGGACTTTTTTTAACGTTTTATGTGTTACCTTTATTTACTAAATATCATGTTCTCTGCACTTAAACCATAATATTCAATTCAACAGCAATATCACAAAATATTTAAAACAGCATATCTTTAGAATTTCTGATACACAGTCTCGTGTGCTGGAGATAAAAATGTTTTTTTTTCCCTCCATACAGTGTTGCCATTGCTCGCTTTGAAATTGTTGAGTTTCCTAATCAAAAACTCATAAATGCTTTACAAAATATGAAATAGCTAATAAAACAAATTCCAAATCTGCACTTTCAGATGCTCATATTCAGCTGGAAATATACATTATTCAAAATTTGACGGCTCTAGGAAACAAACATTTATCACAATGAGAGAAACATAGATACATTTATGCAGATTCTTCATTACTTAACTTCTTTAAATTTAATACAGGACTCTGATATTTGGTGGCTCCGAATTAAAAAGTGATTCACCATTTATAACTCATCAATGTAAAATACCAAAATGAGATTAATAGCTCTTCTGGGCTAACACCCTTAGGGCTAAAAAAAGGGGCAGCAGCAAGAAAAATAGAAATTCATAACTTTTGTGACAACTGTTACAGAAAACCTCATTTTTGTTTAAAATATTCCAATAAATTCTAATAAAAAGTACATACATTTTTTAATATTATATGGATTACAAAATATTTGTTATTGTCAAATTTCACAGGTATTCCTAAACAAAGCACCATTGTTACCTAGAGGCTCATACAAGTATTTAATGTGTTAACTGATGGTTTACAAAAGAACAAAAAATTTTTATCGGGAGAAAGTTTCATTTGGAAGTTGAATAAGTACTTGCACATTAAGTGCTACTAGAAATTTTAGTTGGTAGCAATCTGAATGCCAATGAGTTTGGTTTTCTCCTTATTTTGGAAATGCATATTTCTCAAAGATGTCATAACCACTTCATATTAACACTGTTACACCAATATTAACTTCTTACACCAACAGTAAGTAAACTTAATGCAAATATAATACAGTTTTGTGCAAAACAATTTTTTCTTCTCATCTTTAGCAAATGTTTGTATTTTTGAATGCTGAAAATCAAGAACATGCTTCCATGAACTACGCGTGATTTCACAATATGGGAATCCAAGTGTTTGACTATAGACATGATTTTGAAGAAAAGAGATAAAATTTTTTTTTATTTCTAAAGTCCCAAAGAGTCATAATAAAAATAATAATTGTAAAATATATTAAAGCTAATAGAACAACATTAAGTATGGAGTTAAATAAAGACAGCAAAGATTAAGGTTGTGGTTATAACATAAGCTTATTTGCCTGCTAAATCTTTAAAACAACTGAAACTAACAGTAGGCTTAATTTTGTCAGACCTCAAAACAATATTCTATCCAAGAATGCTGTGGCAATCATAGGCTAGGATGTCATATAGACATCTAGCAAAGAGGATGAAGGGTTTGGCAACTAATAAGAAAGACAGAATGATGGTTCAGGTGATTAAGAAATGTGTTGTGACAGCACCACTGAAGGAGGGGGGGGGAAGAAAGATGCAGTTGGCTAGTATAATGCCAACCATATTAAAATGATAAATAATTTTAGGATAATCAATAGTAAATCAAGGGAAATTAAGATATTTAGTGTAACAAGCTGGCTAACACATTATGACTATACAAATGTTTCTAAAAATTTCTTGCCCACCAGCAGCCGAGCAGTAAAGCTGCTGAACACTGATAGTTCAGTCCAAGGTTCGAGTCTCTGTGAACAGGCTAGCTACATGGGTGTTTTTATGACTTTCACAATGTGTATACGAGCCACTTTCTCTTATAAAGTCCTCCATACAGACATCCTTCCCCTTAGGAAGCTAGCCCTTGAGTGCTTTGCTGTAATTAAATAACCCAAATCTAACAGTTTCTCACATAATTCAATCTGAGTTTGCTGCAATTTTAACTTCTTCAAGAAGATCATCCTATGCAATAAAATGCTTTCCTTGAAATGTGTTTTATATGAAACATAACAAAGTGATTTGTGATCACACTTGTGTTGCTCATCTTTGTGTAATCTTTAAGTGTAGAATTACTCTGCTCAACTACATCTACTGAAATCAAACAATTCTTCAGTTCTGGTGCCATCATTTTCTGCTTTTCAAACATAAAGACACACAAGACTACAATAAATATTAAAAAAAATACAGTAGAAGTCCAGAAATCTGCAATGATTGGGACCAGAGGTTGGGCGGATTATAGGATTTTGCGGATTTCAGGACGGAAAAGATAAATCATAATATTAGACTAAAAGTTTAAAATAAATAAAAAGACATATTAGATTTAAATGAGTATATACATTATTACAATAATATGCATAAACATTATTATATTAATTTATTACATGCATTAAATTATATATATATATTGTATTGTTGTAATTGTATTGTATATAAATTGTATTATTCATTTATATTAGTGATTAGTGGGATATTTAAAAGCATTAAAGACATATACAATAAAGTCACATAAAATAAGGGATGTTAATAAATCATAAAATATTTATTTTTTTTACGTGTTTCAAACATTTTTCTGGTAGAGGTTTGTTTTAAAACTTTAAGGTCCTCCAGAGTAAGTTTTTTTTTTGTTAAACTGTATAGTGTCAAAATGTCTTGCTCTGTGACACAGCTCTGTTCTAAAAATTTTAAGTATTTATCACCAAGTTCCAAACCCTCATTAAAAGATATTTTCTGATTCTTATCAAATTTAGTATCTGTGTCGGTGTCGAATCGTTTCCTTGGTGTGGCGAGTTCAAAATAAAGCCAACATTGGTCATCTGATATGCCAATGTTGGCTCATCTGAACACATGCATTCACTGATATCTTCTTGCAAAGCCTCCTCATTTACTCTTTCTTTCGAATATAAAAGCAATTCTCTTGCTTTAACCCTTGCTACACTGATCCTAAAACCAGAAAATTCGCTGTCATTACTTTCAATTTCAATAAGCAGAGAAGATGGCCATACATTACGCCAGGCATTTATTAATGTTGTTTGAAAAACATAATTCCATTATTCAGCTAACAAATAAATGCAGTCTTTGACAGTGATTTTTTTTTTATATAATCACAAGGTGAAACAGAATGGTTACTGAAAGAATTTGTTTCAGAAACTCTTGATTTATTTTTACTTCGACATAGATTAAAGGGAAAAAACTTTTACCATGATGTCAATAATTTGCTATTTCTGTTATGTGTCATTATTATTTGGTAATTATGATGTTATTATTCAGTAAATATTTTTTCTTGGATATTTCGTTCTCCATGTTTGGGTTTTCGGAACCTATATATTGAATGTTTATATTCTGAGAGGCAACGCGGATTTCAGGAGTTGGCGGATTTCAGGTCAGCGTATTTTTGGTATTTGCACTTTAAATTAGACTTTACATAGACTAGCACATCAATTTAACTAAGAAAACAATGGTGTAAAAGCTGCAGGATATCAACAAAACGATTTTGGAACTAGATCAGCCAACATAGATTCAGAGAGAAGAAAATGTTTGTGTAAAAATTTAAATTAAAAATCAGGTGGATAACACAATGCACATATAACTGAAACTTTAAATGTTATATTACTTCAGCAGTATTATTACTTAAATATTTACAGCTAAAAAGATTTCAGTATCCTTAATAAAACATTTCTACCTTTAACTGTCATTTACTACAATCGTCATTTATTACACACTGTTTATTACAATAAAAATAAAGAAAATATAAATGTGTCTCTTTTTTTTTTTTTTTTTTTTTTTTAAAGAAAGATGCACTAAAATTAATCCAGTGATAAGTTACTAAATAAAATTATTTAACACTGAAATGTTAAATATAAACTGCAAATATTAGAACTGAAAATTTTATTTATGAAACATTTGAAAGTGCTTCAGACATATATTTCAGCAATTGTATATTAGCAAGAGCAATCCTAATTATATTAATTCTGTAAAATATATCTCTTGTTTAGCGGGTGACCTGACTGAAATACTGTGCCAAATGTATCATCAGACACGAAGTTTATATTGATGAAAAAAAGCAAAACAGTAATTTACTATAAAAGTTAATAGATTATGTAAACAGTAAGTGCAGTAAACATTTTCACAGATGCACTGTGTGTTTCTAAAAGGAGTCTTACGACACTAAAAGAAGTACAAAGTTACACTTACTCCACATGCTGCACAAGATTAGATCACGTCAGCTTAGCTATGCTTCTTAAAAAATTCCTTATAATGATTTAGAAAATCAGTGACCAAAAGGAATCTTTGCTTATAAATTTTATAGACCTATAAAGTTAAAAAAGAACATATTAATGTATCACAATAAACTGATTAGCTAATACAGTATTTACAAACATTATTGTATTACTACTTTCAAACAGACTATGCTTAAACTGTGTTTAAACATAGTCTGTTTGAAACCATCTGTATGCATTATTCTGAATATAAAGGGCACATAAAATTAGAGCAGGTACCGGTGTATACGGACCACGTCGCAATCACTCCAAAAATCGATGAGAGCGTATTCATTCTGGAGCATAATCGGAAGGTTATACATGCTTCTGGGAAAGCAAATGCCGTGGCTGATGCTTAGTCGAGATTTAAATTGTATAACGGGGGAAAAATATACCAAATTATCGAAGCTATATTTAAAGTCAATAAATGATAATTATATATAATTTTCTTCAATAAAATACAAGTTCAGGTTCTTCAAGATAGGAAGGAATCATTTATTCTGATGTTTTCTGCTTCTAATTTTATTTCTAAAAATCTAGAACTGGGGGGGGGAGTACAGGAAATTTGATGTATTTAATATGGATGCCTCCTTCAGACTGGAGGCCTGGGGCATGTGTCTAGCGTCCTCTGGGAAGAACAGGCCCTAGTCGTGTTTAATTCAAAGTTGACAGTTTATGTATATATCAGATTTGCAGTTTTCTGTTTTAAATTCTTGAAGGATTACACTCGTATTAAAAATGTGTGCAAAACATAAAAGATGAAATTTTGAAACACAATTAAAAATTACTTAGGATGTTGTTGACGGTATTTTCAATCATATTAAAATGTGTGCAAAACATAAAAGATGGAAATTTTGAAACACAATTAAAAATTACTTAGGATGTTGTTGACGGTATTTTCATCTAAAAATACATTAGATGATTTCTTAATAACAGGGTTGCCTTCCTGCATGGTGTTTAATGAAATAAGCAGAATGAACTGGATGAATATTTTCATACGAACTGACAGATTCTGAAATTGTTAAGCAATATTTATTATGTAATAATTCAACTGTTGTTAGTTTCTTTTTTTATGAATGTATATCTTGCATTAGAAAAAAAAGTAGACACAGAAAAGGAATTTTGCAAGCCAAGAAAAGTGATACCTGATAAGATGAACTGAGAAAAGACTGAAAAATATATAAAGATGATGCCAACACTTATAACAGTTAACACTGCGTCGGGAATACCGAACATTTTCAGCTTTTAAAATTTTAGCAATTTTGTTATTGAACTGCGTTTGGGATAAGTGCGTGAAAATGATGCTTAATAAAGTTAAAATGATAAAAAGAAGTGGGTTAGCAGAAGCAAGTGCTACAGCAGACTAGTAGACTGCGAGTTCAGGTAAAAAAAAAGAAAAAAAAACTTAAACCCTTTCGTCATGTGTAAGGCGGATACGAGACAGTTTGCCTTAATAAGTCCTCCACAAAAGCATCTTTTCCCTCACCTAGATATTTCTAGTGTGCTTCACCATAATTCAATAAAATCCAAATCCGTTCCTACTGGTAACGAGCCAACCGGCATCAGATCTGCAGCGAAATGATAGCGAGAAGCACCGCAATCATAGTTCTTTAAATCCTTCTTTCGTTGTTAAGAGCGGAAAGCCCATAAATGTCGTAAAGGGCAATAAATCTCATAAAATTTCGGAATTGGGAAAAAATGTGAGACTGCTAACATACGTATTTTCCAAACTCTGAGATTTTCAGCTGTAGTGTAATTAATACATGCAGTTAAACTGAATTTTATATTCTGTCTTTTTTGAAAATTTAAGAAGGACTTGAAAGGCAGGATTTAAGGGCCGCTTGAGGTTCACAGACCATAGATTGAGAAACACTGTTTTAAAGTATTTCAGAAAATTGATTATAAGTTAATTCCCTCCCCCTTTTTTATATTATTTGTTATTTTCTTTTGCGGTCAATTCGTAATTTTATTAATATAACAGCATAACTAAAATATGAAATGAAACAAAAGAAATTAAATTGTAAGTAATGAATTATACCTTGGTTGGTATAAAATTGTAACCAGACTTAGAAATGACACATAAACTAAGAATGGAAAAGAAGTTTTTATGCGTTAATAACGGATGGCATATGCAAAAATAAACAAGCACTAAAATGAAGTAAGAATAAAATCAGAATATTTATGTAATAGAAGAAAGAATAGCAATAATTTTAATGTAATCCCAAAACCTAATAGTCAAAATGTCTTAAAAATACTCTGAAGCAGTAATAAAGACTAAGAACATGCTCAGTTGCAGACAGAAGCAAAATTCTGTGTAAATCACAGAGGGAGAAGGAAAAACTCTTTAAGGGACACAAAAAATCTTCCATAAATTGATATACCACAAATGTAATTCAGTACACACTGTAAACTTAGAAATACACATAAACTAAGAATGGAAAAGAAGTTTTTATGCGTTAATAACGGATGGCATATGCAAAAATAAACAAGCACTAAAATGAAGTAAGAATAAAATCAGAGTATTTATGTAATAGAAGAAAGAATAGCAATAATTTTAATGTAATCCCAAAACCTAATAGTCAAAATGTCTTAAAAATACTCTAAAGCAGTAATAAAGACTAAGAACATGCTCAGTTGCAGATAGAAGCAAAATTCTGTGTAAATCACGGAGGGAGAAGGAAAAACTCTTTAAGGGACACAAAAAATCTTCCATAAATTGATATACCACAAATGTAATTCAGTACACACTAAAAAACCTGTCATACAGATCGACAATCGCGATTAGTAAGTCTTTTCTGAGGTGACCAGAAGGCTAAAATCTGGATGCATAGGTGTTCATAGTAACCTCGTAAAAAAAAAAAGAAAAAAAATTATGAAACTGTGCAGGAAATTCGCTGCACTCTATTTTAGATTATACAAATATATTTGTCTTTAATCTAAATTTCTACTTTCTTTGAGTTATTATCCCAAAAGGGACGTTGGTCCCGAATTTGGATTGTGTTTAAGCTTTGTAAATTATATTTATATTTTGTTTATTCTACATTCAGTGCTCCAAAGGATTGATTCCTAGTCTTATTTGTACTCCGGTGTTGGAAATTATCGTTATTTTAGTGCTTTGCACCCTCTTTTGGAATTATTCGGCGATGGGAATTTTTGATCTTGCACAGGCCGAGTGACGTGGCTTGTCGACATTTTGCTTGCAGCTTACATGCAATTGAATTGGATGAATTAGGTTTATTAGGATTGTAAGTATTGTTTTATTTCTCTTTCAGTATTTTACAAGTGATTTTGTTTAATACTTATTGTCTGCATGCTCTTTATAATGTAACCTCGCATATAATGTAATATGTAATTTATATGTAATTTCATGCGCTTTTTGGAATGTTTGTTTTATTTGCATGTGCGTACGAGCGGAGGTTTTGAAAATGTTCATGAACTTTTCATTCTGACTACATGGTTATATTTTGCTTTGCAGGGTCAAAATACAGTATTTTCACACATTTTACCGATATTCAATTAAAGGTTTTTGCAATTTTGAAGGTATTGTAATTTCATTTGCATGCACTCAGAAGTGAAGTGTTTAAATGTCTGAGTTTTAAAGTGAGACTGCTTTAGTGTTTATTTTCACATATTTTGACACCATTTATTCTGCTCTACGTTTAAAAATTTTGTTTGCTTAAACTTTAGGCTTAATGTGTCCGCCGTTTGTTTACGGTTGAAAGTTTCAGGTGTTGCACCTTCGGACTTTTGACCTGTTGCCTGAATTCCTGATTATTGGTCGATTTCGTGCTTTGTGTTTAAGACTTTTAAAATTATTTTAAAAACATCATCCAGTTTTGCTTAGAAAATCCTCCACGACAGCTTCCTTTCCCTTTTGCAGATTGCCTTTGTGTGTGTAAATATTAAAGTCGATTTAGATATAAGACGCAGCGCAAAAGAGTTGAAAGCCCCTCTTTGGTGACAGAAGTTAATTACGAATTAATTCGTACATCAAAGATCATTTGGATATTGATTTTTAAGTTTTTTTGAAGTTTAATTCCCTTAATTTATTGTTCGTTGGTGCCAACGTGCTAGTCTTGAAACGACATATTGTGTCGAATTATCATAAACGACCAATCACTTTTCAAATTGTTGCCACTAAATATTGTCGTCCTGTATTAGATATAAGAATATGCATGTATGTATGAAATTTCTCGCACTGGAAAATAAAATGGCGGTACCTTGAGCCATCAAATTTTGAATAGCGTAGTCCTCCACCCGTACATAGACACCTTGTAAGGTTTCCTTTATGTTAATTAACAGTTATTTTAAGTTTTGTATCTTTCCTATCTTATTCTAATTTCAGCTTACAATTTCCTGCCAGAATGTAAATTCAGAAACGCAGATAATGCAAATGAGAATGAGTACTATTTAAGTCGTGACTTAACCGACTTCAAAAGAGAGAGACTGATTTCCTGACTAGCGCGCGTTTGCCTTCTGGTCACATCTCTCTTAGCTGTTACTACGCTCGGCCATATCTAGGCCCTTGCTAGGCTTCGCCGATTTAATTAATACTTAGGGGCCAACTAGTTAGATTCTGATAGCTTCGGCTATATTCATTAAGAGCTTTAGTTAAGCTAGTTTACTTCAAATTATTAATTTTAATTTCAAGCCCGAGTGGCGGCTTTATGTAAAATTCCAAGTCGGAACTGAATTGTAAATATACTGAGTAGTAAAGGGTTTTAAACCCTCCTTAAGTCTCACGTATTCTGTTCACACACTTAAGCGATTATTCGTTTGTAAAGTGTTCGTGGGGTTCGGAGTTAGAACTAAGGATTAAAGAGTTAAAACCCGCAACCTAAAAGCCCGAATTTACAATATAATTTCGAATTTTTTTTTACTATGTATTCCATATTTTGTAAAACTTTAACGAATTTTCGTTTAACAATTTCAAAAAGAGCATTAAAACAGTGTACGGAAAAAACAACAGTTTTATGTCCAGCGTTAGACTGTCTCTTGGTAATTCTAAAAATAATCTGTTTTTAAATATTTTGTGATTTTCCCGTTGAATCAAATTTTATGCAGCGAAAGCTAAAAGAATATAATATTTAATACATAAAGTAAACGAAGAAAACGTTAATAATAAAAAGACAAAAAATTTTTTTTGTGAGGCCATCTTGGTAAGAAAGTTGATATGTTGGACTGAGAAAAGACAGAAAAAAGTAGAAAAGTGTGTACACTTAACTCTGCTTTTGAATTGCATATGAGGTAAGAGGGAAGAAAATGATGGTTCATAATAAAATTAAAAAGACAAAAAAAAGGGGGGGAGAGAGTTAGTAGCAGTGAGTGATACAAGGGACTCGAAGTTTGCGAGCTCTTTGAGAGCGTACTCTTTTGGATGACCGTTAAATTCTGAGATTTTTTTTAAACTTTTATTATGAATGATTTTTGACTAAGACAATTAATATTTTCAACGAGTAATACATTATATCATCTAAGACATAACAGCACAAAATTTTTCCTGTACAATATATCCATAGTCCTTACAAAAAAAATTTTTTTTCCTATCTTGGTAAGAGAGATAGTTTATAAAATTAGAAACTTGGTGCAGTTATCCGTAGAGAAGTTTCATCTGCTTTCTGAATAAATTTGGATAATATCTGAAATTACAGCTGATCCTGCATTTATACATTTTTTCCCGGGGAAAGATTACCTTCAGTAAATTATTATCATTTAGAACCGCTAGATGTCGCCACCAATCATGCTTGACCATGGCCAACTAAACTCGAGGCCTGCCAGTGTGAAAAGATTCTTTTGTATTTTCGGTAGCCTCGGTGAAACTCCTACTGACCGCAAGATGGCGCTACTATGCTGCTACACTTTGCAATGTTTACAATGAGCAGAAATCTATCAGAAACAAATTCTGTGTTGTGTTATATGCAAAATTTAAAAACGATTAATCGGTTAAAGTCAGAAATTGTACCTTGTACCTTTCTATTTAAGAAAAATGTTTTTATTGAGAAAGAAAGTGAAATTTCAAGTTATTCCACTTTTGTTTCATATATAAACACTAGCTACTTTACTCCGTGTTTGCATCTAAAAAATATACGATATTCTGAATTGTACTTATTACAGCTATTTAATGTAATTTAAAGTTGATTTAGAGCATATGTTTTATTTTTCAATTATTTATATAGTAAGAAATTAGCGAATAGCTTCAGAACATATAACATATTTCTATCAGTTGTCCTGTGCCTAAAAATTTTCTAGCATCTATTACATACGTAATTAACCTATTAATGCATCATGATCTAAAACTGAATATCTGTTTCTAATACATAAGAGATAAAGCATTACTAAAAGAGATTTAATTTTAGGAATTTAAGTTTTCTTTTTTAAATTTATTATCAAATTAACTGTTTCTGGGAAATCTTGAGCAATAAAAGTTTAAATAATTCCATATTTGCAGCTCTGAGCATTAAATACATCATTACAGATATGCAAAATAAGGTTAAAATTGGTAAGCAAAAAAGGACACCTTAATTTGGCACATATTTTGAATAAAATTCTAGTTGCTTTTTTGCCTAGTTTTAATTACCTAATATGTTTCTCTTCCAAGCACTAACTTATTTTGGATTAGATTGGAATTAATATTAAAAATTTAGAAATTAAATTAATTGTATTTGAGCAGTTTACATTTTTAATGATGGAAAATCTTGAATTATTCTAATGATATTGTTGATAAAACTGTTCACTAAATCAAACATTATGCTTTTCTCAGTTTGTTATAAAGAAAAGAGACCAAGACACATAAAATGTATTTCAACAAAGCAACATAATAACTCTCATAATTACAATATACACTAAAGGAAACATTTAGTTCTGGTACATCAAGTGGAAAACTTAAAAACTTGCATGACTAAATATAAATACCATATCCATAACACATACCCACAAATGAGGTACATACCCAATTTTAGACAGCTATGGATTTAAAGTTAGGAAAAAAAAAAACTGATTAAATATATCCCGTAAAGATACAGCAGCTAGACTTTTTACTCACAGGCAATGTTAATTAGAATAACATACATAAATCTTATGGCTAGTAGTAAGATACTGATGTAGTTCACAGTATCAAGAATAGTGAATACATGAAATAAAATTCATGAATTTCATAAAGCAATATTATTACTATTAAACACACATACACATATATATTGATATAAATCCATGTATACTATTCCCATTCCTGATAAATCAGAGTGAAATGCACTTATAGGTTAGAAAATAATAGTGTGAGATATACAAGCAATTTTAAAATCAATGTTATTACAATAATTTCGTTTAAATAAGTACAATAATACAATTAATTTCATTTAAAGAGAATACTATAAGCATTGTACAGACATGTATTTTAAATCTGACAGGATAAGTACAATCCCAAAACATAGAGCAGTTAGTTCAAATCTATAAGCACATTATACACACATAACAATCATATATGAAATTTTGAGACTATTATTACTGAATACCAATTATTTCAATATCATTGACCGCACAGAATATTGGTCATTTGATCCACTTATTTGTCTCAGGCTACTGAAAAATAACTCAATAGGATCACTTGAAAATTTTCTTGTTAATACGTACTGAAAACCATTCTCAAGTAAGTACTTAACACATTTTACAGTTGATGAAGTAGTTATATATAAGGCATTGTAAGTTTCCACACTTAAAAATTCTATTGGTGCTGAACAAGACATTTTCCAGTCCTCTAAAAAAGGTAAAAATACAGTTTCCAGCCAATTCACGCGGTCATCAGAAATGGAAAAATATGGTTTACAATCTTCTCTCTTTGAAATGATATAATACTGTACATTTTGAATATTATGAAGAGTAAACCATTTATACATTCTCTCCATAAATTCAATAGTGGGCAAAGCATCTGAAAACCCTTCAATACCAAACTATATTTTTTTTGGGCCATATTTTTGTAAAACACGAAGTCCAGCTGTCATTTCTGTTGAAAAAAGCTGAACTGCACGACGAACATTCATTTTTTCAAAATTACTTGGATAAACATGTTTTCGAGATAGATTTCTAACAAGTTTAATAATATCTTTTTTCTGAAATTCGTAAAGGTTTCTGACATATTTAGCAGAGATAAAATTTCCATAAATTTTGAATTATCCAGCCAAAAATAAAGATCGAATATGTTTGATTACATGACAATAATCATAACTCAAAAACAATGGCCTTTCTGAATTGAGAGGATGAATTATTTGAGGTTTTGCAACACCATTAGATAACATGTTGAACATTAATACATTAATTTTGCTGTTGTCAGCTACCAAGCGAATAACTTTGAAATCTAAATTTTCCAGCTCTTTGATAAGATTTAATGTAATTTCATATAATTCAGCACCTTTTAATGCTTTAGTAAAAAAACAACTTACTGGTAACCGATTTTGCAAGTTTATCTTGTATACCTAACTCTTTTTCAAAACCTCCCATATCAACAGTCCCAAGAAACTTATCAACGGATCTAACATACTCTAAGGATGGCTTGATTGACATTTCGTCTAAAATTAGTAACCCGAATTTTTGTAGAGGATTTAATCTTTTGCTCTCTTGAAACAAACGTTGTTGTATTAAACTTGTTAAAGAAAGATCTTTACAAGAATATCCAATATATGCCCTTAGAGTAGATGGTGATGGAAGCGAAAATAAATTAAGTTTGCATACTAGCCGATAACCTCTTGGAGACTATCTGTGCTAAATCAATATCATTCCAAGTCTTTCTTTTGTTCCCAAAAGTCTACAATTGCTCTAATAAAAAAATTGCTTTACTCTCAGCATCATGTTTTATTTTATGAATGTTGTATGTTTTAAAATTATTTTCATATTTCTGAACCAGTTTTTTCATTGCTTCGTTTTCTTGCTTAAGAGACTTAACTTTTAATTTACATGCACGCAATGATTTCTACAGTGCTCTAACTTTTTTAGGCAAAATACAAAGCTTGCGTGAAACTAGTTTTGTTTGCAATGAGGTGGAATTTTTGCATTTATGAAAATTACTGTGCATACCTTGTTCAGATAATAAAGCACTTTCTGACTGAACTTCATATCTTGTACTGCAAACCTCGCCTAGCATTTCCAGAGGACTTATAGCGGCATCCATAGAATATGAACTGTCATCTTTGTTACTATCCTTTGTCACTTTCTCGTCTAAAACTTTGAACTTTTTAACTTGCCTTCTAATTGTAAGTTTGGTTGCATATATTTAGGGTAATTTTCATAGATTGTTGGTAATGAGCCTTTTTTAAAGATTCTTCGTTTGCATCCATCTTTATATGAAGACTCATGAAAATGCCTACTGCAGACAACAGATCTGTCAGAAGGTCTCCATAATTTACCTGATGAATCTAAAATAAAGAACAAGTGCAACATATTATTTCATACTCTCTCTTTACTATATATATCTATATATATGTTACGGTGAAACACCGAAATCTGGAGAATGTCGACTTTCACCGGTGAATGTCAACATTCACATAGTCGCTTGGTGTATGTCCGAAATATTTTCCAAATACTCTTATTTCTGACTTACAC
>KK112205.1:32608-45908 GCA_000611955.2 Stegodyphus mimosarum
ACTGAGTGACATTAGCACAATAGATGAACTGTCAGTTTGCAAAATAAGTGTAATCATCACATTGAGATATGGTTCCTCGTAAAATCTCCTCAGCAATTAAACTTTCTTAGCAACTCCAAGCCACATCTTTCACAAAAGCATTGTAGAAGGATGATACTTTAATGTTGGAAACTTTAGCTACTGTGTGCAAGCAGCCACAGAAACCCCATAAAGGTATTCATTAACAGCCAACAGCTACATCTTTACCTTTGGCTACATCTCTCTTAGATATTGCTACGCTCGGCCATACTTTTAGGCCCTTGTTTGGATTCACCGACTTAATTAGGATTTAGGGACCAACTACTTAGAATCGTGATAGCTTCGGCTATATCTTCAGTTAGCTTTACTTAAGCTTAGTTAAGTTTAATTTTATATTTATTTAAGTTCAAGCCCAAGTGGAGGCTTTGCTGTACATTCCGAGTCAGGAACTGATTGTATTTATTCTTCCTGATTCTTATGTATTTGTTCACACACTTAAGCGATTATTCGCTTATTAGTGTTTGTGGGGTGGGTTCCTAGGACTGAACACTCAACTAAATAAGTAATACCCCACAGCTGTATGTATAAAGGTCCACGTTATTTAAAAATGGCCCTCGTAGGTTTCATATAAAGCTACAGATTATTTGAATTTCTTGGTTTGAAAAGCCATTATCAGAATAGGGCGTACTAGATCTAATGTAATTTCTTAGATTCAATAAAATGCGCAAGGAATCTTTACCTGTCGGGAGTCCTTTGTGAAACTCCTTAAAGTCCTAAAGTCCTGATCTGGAACAGGGAGCTGAATGCAGCTATGTTCTGGTTGTAGATACTGCGATTAAGTGGTAGAATAACTGCACTTGAAAGGGATTTAAAATCCTCTTTTATTAAATCAATATTATTTACAAATCACTTCCCAACTCGGGAGGGATACAGAAAGTAAAAGACCACACTTGGGTCTAAAATGAACAATCAGATAAAATTAAACTAAAGCTAAATAGAAATTAAATTAATCTTTGCTCACAGAGCTATACGCGGAGTTGGCCTCTAACTAAATGGTGCGTAGCAAAATTTACTAATATTAACGCACCTGGAGTTATTGCAATAAGCAATCACGTAGCAAGCATTATGGCTTAGAATTTAGCTGCTAACTAGTTAGGCGAACGTTGAATAGAATGACCGTGATCTGAGACTAAAAGCTCTCTCACACTGAGAGGTTTCTACCTTTTGCTTAAATAGCACTTGGCTCCACTTCAAATTAGCATAAGCTGAAAACGCGCGCTTCTTCTGACGGGAAGTTGAAACATGAGAGGAGATAGAGAAGATTTAAATTAAAATAAAACTTTGTTAGTTTAACTAAAACCTTACATACTTACCCGAAAAAACTGATATAATTGCCAGATGCGTTAACAAACTAAGTTATCTGAAAGATCCTTTTAATGATTCCAAAGAGCTAATACGTTAAACTCGAAAGTAACCTACTGTAAATAAATCACACTGATTTGATTCCTTCAACAAAACGTTCTGAAAAGACTGTATTTTATTTTATACAGTTGTAAAAGTATTGTTATTCAATGTGTAAGGTTTTAGTTAAACTAACAAAGTTTTATTTTAATTTAAATCTTTCTATCTCTTCTCTGTTTCAACTTCCCGTCAGAAGAAGAGCGCGTTTTCAGCTTATGCTAATTTGAAGTACAGCCAAGTACTATTTAAACCAGAGGTAGGAAACCTCTTAGTGTGAGAGAGCTTTTAGTCTCAGATCACGGTCATTCTGTTCGACGTTCGCCTAACCAGCTAGCAGCTAAAATTATAAGCCATAGTGCTTACTACGTGATTGCTCATTGAAACAAATTGAAGTGCGCTAGTATTAGTATTTCTTGACCACTTAGTCTTGACCACTATACACTTCTTGACCACTTATTTCACCACTTAGTTAGAGGCCAACTCCGCGATTTGCTCTGTGAGCAAAGTTTAATTAAATTTCTATTTAGGTTTAGTATAAATTTATCTGATTGTTAAGTTAGGCCCAAGTGTGGTCTTTTACTTTCTGTATCCCACCCGAGTTGGGAAGTGTGTAAATAATATTGCTTTTATAAAAGAGGATTTTAAATCCCTTTCAAGTGCAGTTATTCTCCAGCACAGTATCTACACCAGAACAAAGCTGATTTCAGCTCCCTGTTCCAAATCAGGACTTTAGGTTAAGGAGTTACTTCAAAATGTTTGCTAAACACATGCACAGAACACTCAGTCCTGACAAATGTATTATATAAATGATTTTGTCACATGCGCGAACAAGAATTTCGTCAACAAACATTCACTTAAAAGACAAGTAACAGCACGAAAAATGGCACCTTTGTATGAATAATTCATCTATTCACTAGTATAAAAAATAGTGCGAAGCTGTTATTATAAACATCGTCAGGTAATTTAATTAGAAATGGTATATTGGAAAACTGATTGCAACTGAGAGAAGCAAATTTTAGCATATTTGTAGACCATTTGTTGACAGAAGTTCTTTGAGAAACGAATTCTTTTATATAACTTTTAATTTTAAATTCCATAATGACATCGCTAAATTTTCTACTTCTAATAAATAAATAAAAGAAAGCCATACATCTGGCAACAGCTCATTGTTTCGAAAACAATATACTGTATCACTTTCACTTCGAGAGATAAACCTTAATTTTGATGGCAGTCTTTCTTTGTCTTAATGAACATCAATAAATTTTAATTCTTCAACAACATCCCTTAAAACAATGTGTCGCGTTTATCGGCTAAACAGTCATTTATCACAAAGGAAATGAAACGTTGATTTTGAACACAAGTTAGTAGCAAGAAGATTCTAGATAACTTGCTAGCTAACAATATTAAGCGGAAAGTAAATTCCGTCATTAGTTGTTTTAGTTTGAAAAAATAGTTTATTTTTTAATTTCGTTTTAGATTTCATTTTAAATAAAAAAGTGTTATTTTTAATATAATTTACATCATTCATCTTGTTTGATACAAGGGCACATAATTTGGGTGCACATCCAAATTTTAATGCAGTCGAACTCGCTTGTAAGAAGCGTGAATCGACCTCGATATTTGCTCGTTATAACAGAGTCCTACTAAAAAACGGGTTTGTGAAAAAATCATAAAATTCATACATACTTGCTACATTATATATACTTTATCAGCCCAAAGGAGCGTTAGCTCAGAAGGGCTATTAATTTCATTTTGGCTTTTTGCGTCGATTCACTGTAAATGTCCGTGTCAGTTTTCAAACTGTCGCCAGCAAATATTATCGCCCGGTGTTATATTTAAAGAAATTAAGCTATGAAGAATCTGCATAAATGTATGTATGTTTCTTGCACTGTGATAAAACAACGGTATCTACAGCCATCGAATTTTAAATAACGTAATCCTTCACCAAATATGGGCATCTGGAATCCCTAATTTGGAATTTGCTCTTATTATCGACTTCATATTTTGTAATACTTGATAACAAATTTTTCATTAGCAAACTCAAAAGATTTCAAAGCGAGCAATGGCAACACTGTACCAAGAAAAAAAACATTTTTATCTCCAGCTCGCGAGACTGTGTATCGTAAATTCTAAAGATATGCTCATTTTAAAATTATTTTGCGATATTAGTGTTGAATTGAATTTTATAGTTTAAGTGCAAAGAACATATTTAATAAATAAAGCTAAGACATTAAACGTTAAAAAACGTTCCTTTGGGCGTAATTCAGATTTTTTTAAAAATTTTTGTACAATACAAATCAATTTCGTTATTTTGCTTTGAACTGTCTTATTGTCTCTGTCTTGTGTTATTGTTCTTCGAAGACTCTTGGTTCGAAAAACATCGTCATTTGCACTCCTGGCTTAAAAAAATATTTGAAGGTGTTGTGCTCGCTCAAAACACATTACGTACGTTGGGGGAGGTTCAGCTTGAAATTCTTCACATTGGTCGTTGTGATCGTTGCTTTCACTGTCTTTTTCACCTACAATATCCTCGAGAATAGGTAACTCGGAAATAACTTTGGCGTGAACAGATACATAATTTTCAAATTCTTCTTTACTCATTTCCAAATCTTACAAGACGTCTGTCTACCTTCTCTTCCTGCATGATTTGCTGCTCTTGAGAAACGTCTAATCCAGTATTACGGAAGCACTTGATAATGCATGTCGGTGTAACATTTTCCAATGCGTCGTACATTATACGTAGCGGCTAGTAAAATAATCAATCCGGAATCAAAATGGAAAATGGAACAAAATGGAAAACATGCTTTTGTTGTTTAACACTCTTTATTACTTCACGTGTAAGGTTTTAGTTTAAACTAACAAAGTTTTATGTTAATTTCTCTTTCCTGTAAGTTCTTATTTCAACTTCCCGTTAGAATGAGCGCGCGTTTCAGCTCTATGCTACTTTGAATTAGAGCCAAGTTTTGTATTTAAAAGGGTTAGCGAGGAACTTTTCGGTGTGAGAGAGCTTTAAGTCTCAGATCACTGCGGCTCTGTCCGATGTTCGCCTGACTAGCTAGTATTTAAGTTCTAAGCCTTAGCGCTGTTACTCTAATACTTATTGAAGTAATCTAAGTGCGTTAGTATTAGCTAAATCTTGCTACGCACCACGGATCGTTTAGCATAGAGGCCAACCTCGCGTTTATAGCTCTGAGAGCAACGAATTCTTAGTTTTCTGTTTAACTTTATTTTAAATTATTTGATTGTTCTGTTTAGACCCAAGTGCGGTCATTATTTTCTGTTATCCCTTCCGAGTTGGGAAGTGGCTGTAAATATTAGTTTAATAAAAGGGTCATTTTAAAACCCTTCCCGCGCGCAGTTATTCTACCATTTAACTACAGTTATTCTACCACAGAACATAGCTGCATTCAGCTCCCTGTTCGAGATCAAGACTTTTACAGTTACGAATATGTTTGCCAAAAGTATGCATAGAGCACTCAGTCCTAACACACGATGTAACATGTTTATACAATTCATAATAAAAAGCATTTAGTAAGGCCTAATATTTGTATTAAATTTAGAAAATGGAATGAACTTTGTAACAATATGTGCAGCGTTCGAATTCTGAAGTGATAGCTCAAAATTTGTGATTAGAAACTTGTAATTTTAAATTCCTTTCATAAGATTGCGTTTCTAAGGATAAATTTGCACTCAGAACGGAAAGAACGCCTTCAAGCAAATCAATCCCGTATTGTGCAAGGATATTAAATTAAATGCATATCGAGTTACGCTCCGAAATTTATTTACATCTTGCAACGCCAACATTAACTTCACACGTGACACGGCTGCATCGATAACCCTAATCTGCCATATAGAACTTTTATCCGTTCCATCACTCCTCTCCTTTCCGTGATTTGTCAAAAAAGAAGAGGGCAACACGTCGGGTATCTATTGTAGCTCGAATGGGACTCGCTGTAGCGTGTCCGACGGTCCCCAGGAGGAGAGGGTGACGAACAAACTAAGATTAATTTGGAGCGTTTTGGATATGAAGATAAATGTGTAAGAATTCTCAGTCGAGATTTTTGTCCTGGGTGGAGAGATAAAGCACGCTGTCTTTCAAGCTCGTCTTCGGAGATGATTTCCAATTTGTAAGGGTGGTGACTAACTAAACTCATACTGCCGCCCGTTCAATTAAGAACATTCGGGGGGTAACGATTTTACCCTTTACCGATGACTATGCACACCTGCTGGGCCCGAGGTCCCCCATCCTCGAGACACCAACAATTTTACTAGGCTCCCTCTGCTAAACGCTCAACGTTTAGCCAACCCACCGCTAAACACGGACCAGTCGAGACCACGGTGGGGTGGGCGATGACTGGCCGTTGAAATAGGCTACCAGCACTACACGGGATGCCCCTCTCCTTAGGCTTCACATGGAATACCAAGGACTGCAGTGACCAGACGCTCAATGGTCCAGTTTGCTATTTGGCTACCAATACCCTGGTGGAGAGGTCTTACACCTCCCGGCCCATGAAGGCAAGTATAAACCTACCCCATGGACCATCGGGAACTACCAAGTTCATAAATTTTATACCCCCGTGGCCGAGACTGCCTAGGTACAGATCCTAGCCGGTAACTTCGCAGAGTACTCTACGTCGACCCCCGGGGGGGAGTAAGGGTGGTGAAAGATGAACGGGAGTTTGGGAGATCACTCCCTGAGGGGACGGTTGAATTTTAGAGGCTCATTTAAATTCTCCCCTTTTTATCCTCTGCAACAAAAATGCATTGAAACATTTTATATTTGATATCCTTGGACTGCTACAGAATAATTCATATGTCAAAAATCGAAGAAATTAAGATACAAAAAGTGAATATTGTAATGAGTGCTTGTATTAAAAAAATTTCATTCTTATGTGTACGAGAGCAGCGAATGAAAATTAAAATAAATAAAACCAAAGTACGTACGGAAATCTTTTCTTCTTTGAGGGGAGGGGTATCGGACAATATAAAGAAGGGAATGTATGTAGATTGTTATGAAATATGTTTAGTTTGTGGGGTTTTACTTTATTTAACTCAATGTTCAATTTTAGAACCCCACAAACACTAACAAGCGAATAATCGCTTAAGTGTGAGAATAAACAGGTAAGACTTAAGAAGGGTTAACTACCCTTTATTTCTGAGAATAAAAACAATCAGTTTCTAACTCGGAACGTACACAAAGCCTCCACTCGGGCTTTAACTTAAATGATTATGAAATTGAACTAAACTAAGCTTAACTAAAGCTATCTGAAAGATATACCCGAAGCTATCGAGATTCTAAGTAGTTCGTCCCTAAATATTAATTAAACCGGCGAAGCCAAACAAGGGCCTAAAGTATGGCCGCGCATAGTATCTAAGAGAGAACATAGCCAAAAGGCAAACGCGCGCTAATTTGGGAATCAGACCCTCTTTCTCTCGAAGTTGGTGAAACATCGACTTAAATAGTACTCTTACTCATTTGCATTCACTGCGTTTCTGAAATTACATTCTGGTAGGAAATTGTAAGCTGAAATTAGAAAGATAGGAAAGTTACCCAAGTTAAAATAACTGTTAATAAATTTTTTTAAATTTTTCGATTAGATGAAATGAATTTAGGATTACAAGGACAAAGTGTTAATTTATTTAGCGTCGGAGATAAAATAAATTTAACGATAAATGAACTCTAGCTAATAACAATATTTTCAGCTTTTTACCACTTTTAGAAAGTGTTCTAACCGAAAACAATTTGAAAATAAAAAAGAATTAGTATCCGACATTAAAAGTTATTGTTTTTCTTTAATACAACATGCATTTTTCCGAGGATTAAGAAAAAGAAAATTGGATTAGAAATCCCTTTTATTCAAAGAAATTTTCTGTGATTGAACTCTAACTAAAGATTTCAAAAATAACACACTCGTTAACTTTTGGTTGAACCGAGAAAAAAAAAAAAAGAATTAAAGGCATTTCAAATAAAGATATTAAATTTTCGTTGCCTTTTTGCGCAAGCTATTTGCCTGAACAAGGATTTTCTTTTATGTCATATTTCAAAAATAACTACAGAACAAAATTAAAAGTGGATCCTAATGTGCGATTAAAACTAAATGAAATATGACTAGACATAAAAAAATTGATCTCTCTTAAACAGGCCTAAATTTCGCACTAAATTTTAGAATCAAAGTATTATACTTTAAATTTTGATAATTAAAATGGGAAGCAAATTTTAATCTAATATTTTTTATGTCTGCCTATTTAATACAAATAGCCAACAGGTTGTGCAAATGACAAAATATATTTTCTTTAACATTCCTATTGAGAAACTGAAAAGTAATCATTGTAAAATGTAGTGGTAGTACTCAAGCTGTGGGATTTGACCTATTTATTTCACAGTTCAATGCCTGAAACCCCTAACACTGATAAGCGATTAATCGCTTGAGTGTGTGAACAGAAACGTAAGACTCAAGAAGGGTTAACTACCCTTTATTTCTCAAAATAAATATGACACAGTCAGCTCCTAACTCGGAGCGTACAGCAAAGCCTCCACTTGAGCTTGAACGTAATATGAAATGAAACTTAACTAGTTTAACTAAAGCTAACTGAAAGATATAGCCGAAGTTATCAAGATTCTAAGTAGTTGGCCCCTAAATCTCAATTAAGTCGGCGAAGCCGATCAAGGGCTTAAAGTACGGCCGAGCGTAGCAATAGCTTAGAGAGACGTACCCAAAAGCAAACGCGCGCTAGTCGGGAACTCGGATTCTCTAACGAAGTCCCTGTCTAAGGGAAAGATTGTCTTCGTGGAGGATTTTTTAAGGGAAACTGGCTAGCATACATGGCCGACCAGTACAATCACTGAACACTGGTAGTTTTGTTCGATTCTGGAAGGTCTGCAGACGGGCTGGCTGCACGGACGTTTTCGTGGCTTTTACTATGTGTAATATGTATACGAGCCAGCTTAACTTGAAAAATCCTTCACGAAGGCATACTTGCCTTATGCAGGTTGTCCTCGAATGCTTAGTTAATTATAATTAAAAATAATTAAAAATGTACTTATGGTATATTTTTAATTATGGGAAACATGACTCATATTTGTTGTTAGTGTTGCTTATGCTAAATTGTCTGGCGAAGTCAGCCCAAGCCCAAGAAATTCCTCATGGCAAGGAGAGCAAGATTACGTCTGCCGTTGGCAACAGCCTTGAGCACCTAACAGGTGACAGTGCGATTTAGCTCAGTTCCGCTCTCAATTTTGAGGGAGAGCACCACATGGGGGGAGCGGCTCCGAGGGTCTCCCACCCCTCTTCACTTCCACCAAACCACACGACAGGACTTTCGGCTCGCCGCATATTTAAAGTGCCGCCATGCCGCACCGACACTATACATTTGCAAACATCCATGCGTTCTCCGGGGTTCGAACCCGAGCCCTTCGGCACGGCAGTCAGCGACGCTAACCTCTATGTCGTTTGGGCGGCGGATCGTATTTAATTATGGAAAACGTTATTACGTGACTCGTATGCTCGTTCAACATAGGGAAAACTACAAAAATGCCCATGCAGCCAGCCCGTTCGTGGGATCGGAACCCTGGACCAAACTACCAGTGTTCGGTGACCTTCACTGCTGAGAAGCCCTCAGTTTTGCAGAATTCTGAAGCAAATGGAACCTGCTTGTTTAATAAACAATCGGTACTCGAGTTGTTTCATTTCTCCGCTTTATAAAAAGGCTTTCGGTGATTTCTACTATTTGCTAGGTCCTTCGATTTCGCCAGAAACTCTGTCTGAAAAGCTATAAGTCAATTTCCCGTAGTTAATTTTGTAGCATTCATTATTTTAATGAACCAAGTTATTTTGAGTTTGAACTTTCCTATCGATATCTCAAAGTTTCAGTTGCTGCCCGAATTTAGCGCGAGCGAGATATTTATGCAAATCGCATATATCTGTTAGCAGTTTAAAAGGCAGGAGTTAACAAGGAGGAAAAACAGTCTTGGATTTATCGCCGTAAGGCTGTGCGCGCAAGGATTTCCTCTGTCTACTGAAAGTTCGCCTGCATAGGCAATTGCAATTACTAGTGCTTGCTAGTGAAATTCGCATTTATTGCATTTCACTGAGAGTTAGGCTTCCCTCGCCGTCCAACTTAAGGTTAAGTTAGGTATTTGAATTGTTAACACACTTTATTTCATATTATTTTAGTTCAGCCCAAGTAGTGGCTTACTCTCAAGTCGGAGAGTTGTAATTATTTGAATTAAAGGATCCTTTAAACCCTCTTCTGACTTTGTAGTTCTTCAACACTAAAGGACATAGCCGAGATTTGCTCACTGTCCTCCACATAGGGTTTCACAGCTTATGCTTAGTAAGAAGATTAAGAGATTTAAGGAGAAACTTTATAATTTGCTCTGATATATTACTGTTTCGTCAGTTCACTCTATCTATTTATTCATTTTTTTAAATGGTGGTAAATTTTATTTTAATTCATTTTAATTTAATTTTATTTTAATTCATTTTTTAATTTTTAAAATTTTAAAACCAAAACTTTTTTGAAAATAATCCACTGTTTACTTACTGAGCATAGAAGCGTTTACTTACCGTCTTTAGAAAAGAGGTTTCAAATTTTAATTAATTTTTTTTAAATAAAAAAAATAATTAGTTCATAGCCTTGTTCATAAAAACAAAAAGGTGGCTTATCGAGAATCGATAGGGATTACCTCACACGAAAGCGACGATATTACGAGTGTGTTGCCTTGTCACGTTTGCCCATAATTGTAGCTAAACCCCGCGCAGTGGTAACAGATTCACGGTCGACTGCATACCATTTTTTTTAATGAAGAAATCAGCGCACATGTTAGTAAATCATTCATAACAGTACGTAAATAATCTGTTCATTCTAGATTCTTAGTAGTAAGTATAACAATGCTGTGAGATGATAGTTAGTAATATAAAAACAAGTAATATAAAAAAATGTTTTTTTAAAGTTGTGGGGTTTGACTTATTTAATTTTAAAGTTCTAACTTAGAACTTCACGAGCACTGACAAGCGAATAATCGCTTAAGTCTGTAAATAAACACGTAAGTCAAAATCGCTGAAACAACCTTGTATTTGGCCTACATTTACTAAATGTACACCAGCGATTTTGATGTTGTTTCAGTGATTTTGATTGTCACATTGGCGCGTTTATCTTCTATTCTAAATACGTAAGTCTTAAGAACGGTTCAATACCCTTTAGTTTTCAGAATATTTACAATCAGTTCCTACTTGGAACTTTACATAAACCCTCCACTCGGGCTTGAACTTAAATAATAATGAATTTAAATTAAACTAAGCTGTCAGGTATAGCCGAAGCTATCAGAAATCTAAATAGTTGGCCCCTAAGTATTAATTAAATCGCTGAAGCCAAGTAAGGGCCTAAGCTATGGCCGAGCGTAGTAACTAAAAGAAAACGTAGCTAAAGGGTTATAATAAACCGTAGCTTAAAGGGTTATAATTTTAAAGGGTTTTAATTTAAAGCACTCACCCACTCACCAGTTGAATTCCAGTAGGGAGCCAGGGGATGTTCCTGTGTACCGCTGGTGCGTAGGTGGATTACGCCATTATTATATGAAGTTTAGATCTTTCATTTGAGTAAAGTTCTTGATAAGTAAGTGAGGAGCCAGTGACCTTTTCATTTTCACTACCCTCTTTTGACTTCGCGACTTCATTTATTAACATGTGATGGCATCCACTGGAGTTGGACGTCGTGGGTTTGAGAGATCTTCAGTCTGAGCAGAATAGATATGCTGGTTTTATCGCATGCGGACGACTAGCCACCAAGATGTTGTAGTGCACTGTGGCTGTCCGATAAAATCCATAATTCCCCAAAATCACAATCCTCCTCCTTATGACTTCGAAAGTGAAATATAGCAATGCCCTCGTCGGAAAAATACCTTATAAGTTTTGAAAATGTTCGTAATATCCATATGAACATTATTAAATACATTTGCCAGGTATGAACATATTGTTGCGAAAAATTCGGCGGTTGCGCCTGTATGTAAGCTTTCCGGCATAGCACTAGGGTTGCCATAAAATAGTGTATGGTAGGGTTGCCAGATTGGCGACCTTGTCGCCCATTTGGCTATCCCATGGTCCAATCGGGAAGCTTCTAGAATAACTTCCTGTCGAGATATTTCTCGAAACCTGTGGAACCTAAGGAAAAGCTATATAAACCCTTGCGTTTCTGAGAGCCGTTGTTGTGAGAATTGTGAGAATAGCTGCTTACTGTGAGTGCTAAGCTACGCGAAAGTTTTGTGAACGGAAAGCGATCGAGATAGTGCTTTGCCGTGAAGCTACCTTTACAGTATAGCTTGACAGTGTATTGGTGATTGTTCCACGGTGTTTATTATAAGTTTAGTGTCGCCGTGAAGCTACCTTTACAGTTACAGCCTGAAGCTGTGTTGCTGATTGTTTCAGCGTATTTATTGTAGATTTTCGACGCTTTTAAAGGTAATTTTGGAACTGTGCTGTAAATAGTGATTCTTGTAAATAAATTGTGCCTTTTATTGTTCTGCATCGTGTTTTCATCGGATACTCTCAAATCCACGAACCCGTATAACGCAACAATATTTAAATTTTTTTTAGTATAATTTTTTTATGCTGGCTGTGTCGTAGTTAATTGCTAGGCTTACCTGATTTGAGTCTGTTAAAGGGCAGGGGAAGGTGTTCTTGTGGTGTGACGCGACTCTCTTAGCAAACATCGCCTTATGGCCAAATAAATGGGTCGCATCATTTCAAAACAACAAACGAGGACATCCAGCGATTCGGCCATGTATTAGATACCTATCCAAAAACAAGAATTTTCCTAAAGCCAATTTTCGAGAGCCAAATTAGGGTTCCGAGAAACCAAGCCCTGTGCTATGAGTAACTAAAATGCAATCAAATAGCAATATCAAAATCCGGTGCTTACGTATTAACGCAACCAGGCTAAAATTCGCATAAATCGCCAAATTTGGCGACCCTACTTACGGCAATCCTACGTGTTATACGTGGTTTTTTGTACAGAAATTATTTTGCTTACTCGTTAGATTGAATGCCCTGAAATAGTACTTTAACTATGGGTATTTGGGATCTGCCTGCGAGTGAAAAAGATGCTGTTGAATTGTTGCAAGGATATGGAATCATACCGAACGATCGTACTTATAAAAATTTTCATAAAATGAAACTGTATTTTGGAAAGCAAATCTCTGGAAATGTAACGTCGAAGAGTGCAATCAACACTTGGGTGTGAGAACCGGAAATTGGTTTGAAGGTAGCCGAATTTCATTTGTGACAGCGGTGCGCTTCATTTATTATTGGTGTAAAGAGTTAACCTCAATTAAATTTTGTGCAGAAGAGATGGGAATTGCTGATAAAACTGTTATAGATTGGAATATTTACATGCTGCAGATATGTGCTCTTGAAATGGATGAAAAAGAAAGAAAGCAAATAGGCGGCGAAGGAAATAGACGAAAGTTTATTTGTAAAAAGAAAAAATAACAATGGGCGTGTACTACCACAGCAATGGGTTTTCGGTGGAATTTGCCGAAAAACGAAAGAGACTTTTTTGGTTACTGTACCTAACAGAAGCGCCGTTACCCTCATGGAAAGAATTTGCGAAAATATCGAGGAAGGAAGCATCATTTATTCGGATTGCTGGAAAGGATACAAGACAAGTGAGTTGGAAAATGCTGGATATCTGCATGGAAGTGTTAATCACAAATGTAACTTTGTGGATCCCAACACGGTCGTTCACACACAACATGTAGAGGGCATGTGGGGCTCAGCCAAATGGCGCAACAAAAAACAGAGAGGAACAGCCCGTCATCATCTTG
>KK112206.1:0-87324 GCA_000611955.2 Stegodyphus mimosarum
TAACTTTTTAACGACTTGTGCATTCAATATATAACGAACCTGTACGCACGTAACAATATATATGTTTTTTACTGTATTTTTTTTATTATAAACCTTGTTGGTTACAAATATGTGAAATAAGCTTAATTTCAACATTATTGAATAAATAAATAAAAATAAGTAAATAAATAATTTAAAATAATCAGTAGACAACAAGAATGTCAGTGAATTTTGGTCTACTCATACCAGTATTAATTTCATTGTTTACAAGAGGTCTATTGACGTCAGTTAGAAAATTAGTGTAAACCCGTATAAACCAATAGAAGATTTATTTGGCATCCATTACGGTTATATTTATACCAGTAAGAAAACCAGTAAAAGTTAATATAAACCAATACAAACCAGTAGAAAGTTTTGACATTGATGCTGGTTGTATGGGTGTCCGTTAATACAGTAAAAAACGACCACAGAGATCGATAGAAACCAATTAAAGTCAGCACAGACCAACAGAATTCTATGAGTACCCTTGTAACGATTTATTGGTTTCTATGGGGCATTTCAATACCAGTAAAGACCAATATAACCCAGTAAAAGTCAATAGAAACCCATAGAATTTTATGGGTAACCATGAAAAATTTTGCTGGTTTCTATGGGGCATTTTTAGCAGGGTATTCTTTGCTTGAAATGTATATTTACAGAAGGGGTTAAATTCAAGTGAAATTTAAAATGGAAATGCATCAAGTTAAGTATAAAGCGCATCTGTTAGTTTAAGTGAATAACCAGTAACCCATAGTACTGTTCATTTACCGAAGGCTGAACGAGCTACCTGCATGGTGTATCACAATTTTATAAATTACAAAGTAAATACTAGTTTTATTTAGAAAGCTTTCACTGAGGCATTTGTTCTAAGGCAAACATTACTTCAATGCTTTGTTCCAACAAAATAACGAAACCTTAGACAGGTACCTAAATTTGAATAAAAAAGAATTCAATTCTGATTTATGAGTGCGCCTACATAAATAAAGGACATTTTTCGTGTCCTTACAAATGTGCAGTTTTATTTCGATATTGATGAAATTTGGCACACTTGACCTTATAAACAAGAGCAAGGTTATTGTCTCAATAAGATTTCTCAAATCCTCCCCCACGGGATTTGCGCATATATTTATATGCATATATTTTACTCTAATGATTTAAAAGCCTTGTATCGCCATTCTGCAGAGCGTAATATATGAACTTTTCAAATTTAATTTGAAAACTGGGCAATATAAAGGATGTATACTGCCACTTAGAAAAATGGAACATATTTGTCTTTCGAATTTAATAAAGAAACATAACAATTTAAAAGAAAAGTGTCGCCACTGACCAAATTAAAATATTCAAAAGTGCGTTATCGTTGAAAAAAGCGTAAGATTCAAGGGAAAGCGTAACTTTCCCTTGAAATTTATTCAGTTATTTGCGCAAATGTCGGATATTGTCCTAGCTTTAAGCAGAGTGAAGAGACTTCAGCCAGGGAGATGGCGGAAGGTTTTTCGAAATCACTAATAGACAGTGACTTTCCTCGTATTTTGTTTTAAGATGAATCGCAGTATTTGAGGGTACACAAAACGTTTTCGTTTGTCTGTCCGGAGCGTAAGCAAACAAGCTATTCGGGATGCTGACTCTTAAGCAAGCCACGTAAAATTGGCTGTGTGAAGAATATGGAGTTTTGAAGTTACATGATATTTCCAAACTAATAACTGCTACACAAAGTGATTGCCGCTGCGATTTGACAATCTCTATAGCAAATGCAAGCCAATGCAGACTGCAATAGCTTAAAATCGGAGGACATCTTTCAGTCTCTGGATATAAGCGGAATGCGAGAAACAATTACATTACATCTTGATCTTTGGCATATCCGTTGGTAATGGTGTTGCGTTCTCTCTGTTACATTCGACAAAATAAAAATTCTATCGGGTAATGCCCAGATTGCTCCGTATCCATTACTGAATCAATGGACAAAAAGATCACAAAGTTGCCGGAAAGCATAATCCTTTACAAGCTTGTTATGTAATCATGAATTAATATCTATCCGTTAACCGATTATTTGAAGACCTGAGTTTTGCTTATCTTTTACGACTTTTTTTAAAAAACAAGCTATTGGAAAATAATGATCTACTTTGGCCAGTTTCTTCACGGTTTTCGAAGCATTCCCGAAAATTGATACAGCGCGTTTAAATTCGCTTAAAAGATTTTACCTTGCTCTAAATAGTAAATGAATACTACGCCATCTAACGATTATAGCATAAACTGAAAGTGGAAACGCAACAAAGGCCACGTGAACTAAGACAGGTGACATGGTTTCAAAACTGAAGCTCTGTAGACAAATTAATATATATTTTTCGAAGAAAATTACGAATTACTTGCTTAGAATATATGACTTCAACTGATAGCGGTAATGCAACGACGCGGACGTGTAAACCTAAGATTGGTGATGCGAACGCTAGATGGGTGCCTTGAGTGCAACATTCTAATACAAATGCCGTTAGTGTGAACGCGTTGGGGTAGTTTTTCAAAATCTTATATAGATAGTGATATACATATAGTGATATAAATATTATGTTCTTTCTACTTAAACCATAAAATTCAATTCAACAACAATATCATTAAATAATTTAAAAGAACATACCTTTAGAATTTCCGATGCCCAGTCTCGCGTCCTGGAGAGAAAAATAATTTTTCTGTACAACATTGCCATTGCTCGCTTTGAAATCGTTGAGTCTGTTAATCAAAAATTAGTTTACGTTTTACAAAGTATGAAATAGATAATAAAACTAAAATAAATTCTAAATTTGGGCGGCTTCCAGATGCCCATACTCGGGTGGATAATTACGTTATACAAAATCCGATAGCTCTAGGTGTCGTTGTTTTATCACAATGCGAGAAACATCTACACATTTATGCAGATTCTCCATTATTTAAGTTCCTTAAATATAATACAGAGCGTGACAGCAATTTGAAAAGTGTTTCAACGCATTTAAGTTTTTAACGCAAAATGCCAAAACGAAATTAATAGCCCTTCTGTGCAAAATTGACCCTTTGGGCTAATAATGTACCATATTAGTAAATTAAACCTCTCCTTTTAATTACTATATCATAAATTATTTATTTATTCTCCATGATCATCGAGTTTTATCTAATATGACAAAAATTTACAAGATTTAATAACTATACATTTCTCTTCCGTTTTGCCATCTTTGATTCTATTCATTACAACTGAAAGGTTTCTGAGGATTAGCAAGAGTTTTCACGCCTCAGTACCTGATGCCACAGATGTTAATAGTTAATTTTAAATTCTTATTAGTCAGTTGAATGAGAACTGCGTAATTTGCTTGACGAATGTGCCACTATTTCTTCAGTCTCAAATTAATTACATTAAATACATTTAATCTCACTTGCAAAAAAAATTATTTACAGTTAAATAAATATCCTTTTCCAAAGCCGTTTTGTCCATAAAAATCAGCAAATTTTAAAATTCAGTGAATATCATTTCCGTGTTAATTTGACTGATTAGAAGCTACTCATTATAGTACTAAGAACATTCTGTTCTCAGATTGCGGTTAAATACTAGCTCTGAACGATTAAAATATAACAAATTATAAGGATGCATGTTTTGATTAGATTATAACTATTAAATTATTTATTTTGCATTTTAAGAAGCATTTTTATATTTCCAAGATTAATAGAATAAACTTTGAAATTTTTTTCATTCCCTTTTACTTAGAACATTGTTCGTTTAAAAAAATTTAATGGAAATGTCAGCCGCAGAAGTCACACTTTCTTTCTTTTAGTCATCCGACTACTTTTTTTCGAATTATTCAAACAGTTGTGAAGACGTTTAGCTTACAAAAACATCTATAAAGACGGAAGATTAACAAAAGTAAACAGAGGTTCTTTCGCAAAGTAAGATAAAGCATGAAAGAAAAGTTCCCATGTAAAATAAGAAAGAAGAGAAGACTAAAAAAGTCATGTGTCGTTGAGTCAATTCGGTAAAAAAGACAAAGAAAAGCAAACTTGAAGTACCAGATAAGACAGTAAAATTTAGTAAAAAGGAAAAAAAATAACTGTGATATGTATAGAATTGTTTTCATTCTCAAGCCACGGAGGGGTTATATACAAATTGCTTTGTCTTATGTAGTAATCTGACTTCAGCGAAAATTAAATAATTGGAAGATTGGCGTTGCAGACGACGGTGAAACATTTATAAACGAAAAGGTTGGAATAAAAGAATCGTTTCCCTTTTTAGTTTTTCGCAGCCCAAAAGAGGATATTTCCTGTCTTGGGTCAAGATATGGGATATTTTCTGATATGGGATTTGGGACATTTCCTGTCTTGAGATATTCCTTATCTTGGTCCAAGAGAGAATATTCCTGCATTTAACTCACTTTTCTTTGTACTAAACTGAGCAACTTAATCAAATATCTCGTAGGAAATTGGGGTCATTTAAAAGGAACATAAAGTAAATTCAAGATATTTTAAGATTATTCATCTCAGCAGCTGTTACAGAACTTTCAAATTAGAATCGATTATTTTTTTTTTTTGTATACATATCAAAATTTTTCTCATAACTCTATTTAATGTACGTATTTATGCATAATGATTTAATGTATATATCTTAATTTCATAGAGTATAAAATTCAAATAAACATGGTCCCACTGAGTGAGCAATAAAGCTGAAAGTCTTCTTGGTGACACAGCTGTACACCCAGTGGTCTCCTGTCTCCTGTCGTTCTAATGATCCAAATTTCTTCAGAGCCCGTGACGGCCTGATGCTAAGGAAAAGAAATTGCTTTACAGAAAATGCTTCCTCGCAATCTTTAAGGAACTTTGTTAGGACATCAGGGTACTTGGGGACACTACCCTACCCCTAATCGAAGAAGTTAAAAGTTTCGAAATAATTTTTAAAAAAAATTGAAATTAAGAATTTAAAAAATCCTAAAAGAATAAGTAAGATTTTCTTAATAATTATTGGAGAAACTCTCACTTTTAAGAAAACAGAAAGCCATCGAGTCAAGGTAAATAGTGAAAAGGGCCAAAAGGGAACACAATAAAATGAAAATACAAGAACAAGAAGAATGCAATTATAAATACAGCACAAAAGAAAATATATAGAAAAAGTATTGCTTTAATTTTCGATAATAACTGTGGGGTTCAGGATGGCTGTAGGCCGTTTTATATGCTGCACATACTGTCAGTTTACAATGACATGTTTCGGCAAGGGGATAGTAAAAGGCTCTAAGTTTAAAACATCAAGTTCTTCATAAATTGTGTTGTTCTTAATATACCAAGGTACATTTGTAATCTGTCTCAGAATACAGTTGCGGACAGTTTTAAGTTCCTTCTAATCTGTTTTTCATGAATGCGCCAGTACTGGCCGGGCTTAGTACAACATGGGCCGCAAAATGGATTTGTAAATGAGTAACTTATTTTCAAAAGATAAAAAGCTGTTTCGAGCAATTAAGGGGTATAATGTGGATTAAGCACTCGAAACTTCTGGATAATTGAAGGTATGAGGATCACCCTAAGATAAGAAATTTGCTTAGCCAGGGCAGAGTTGTTCCTTGGAACTTCAGATGTTTGTTAATCATCTTTTATCCTAGTGAATATGATTGAATTGTTTTGTCGACATTAACTCAAATTTCCCGCTTTAGTAGCCAGGCCTCCAGCGCATGAATGTGAAATTGCTTCCTTGTATGCGATTGTCGATAAACTAGAGTGTCTGAAATTAGAGAATTCTGAAATATATATAGTTCATTGTAGGTGTGAACTACGGTAGCTTTGGGAAAAAAGATAAGAATTTTTTTATTTTCTTATTTGTTTGGCGATATTTAGTGTTAGAATTACCTTTGAACTTAATAAAGAAATAAAATGTAAAACGACTGCACGGGATCTACTATTTCTTAAGTCATTTTGTCTAATGTTCTGTGTTCTCAGCGTTTCACCAGTAACATGAGTCCACTGAAGACAGTATCCATCATTATCAACATGATCTTCTAGATATATCGGCGAAATATATAACGTGCAGGTGTTTATAATCGCTGGCTATCTATGTAGATCAAATTCTAAACATATCAATGTCTTATGAATTTAGATAATGTTCCAGAATCTGTATTAAGCTCGCATATCATTTGAATGTTTTTCAGTATTGCCTACGATCCATTTAGGATATTTTATTCGTATTAGGTTTTAAAAGGCGCATATTTCTTTCCATACCCTACACATTCCCGAGTTTTAATTTAAAGCCAAAAGAAAAACTCAGGTCTATGCAAAGTGCAGAAACAAATCTGTATCGAAAGGTATTAGTAAAATTTTCTCTTGTTCAGAAACTCAGTGACTTGAGTGCAGGTGCTATCGACAAAATTCGTTTCCTACTTGATTTTAAAACTGTCCGTTTCTTACCATTATAAAAACACTGGCATGCTGTAGAAGGTGCACATATGTTCGACATTCTCCTGTGTCTTTCCGTATCGCTCAATTTTAACAATTTATTTAAATTTACCGTATCGCACCACACCAGTGAGTCTGCATTAACCGACAGTAACAAAAATGACTAATTTGTCTGTCTCACATGCTTACGAGCTTTGAGAGCAACATTTTCTTAGATTTTTTAATTTTATTTTTATGTGTCATTAAAATTTACTTCTTGCTCATAATATTAACATATAGATTGATGAAGTCACGATAACTTTCGTTGAAAGGCAGGATCTGCTCTACTTTAATTTGCATTTAAGCACTTACCTTACGTTCTCATGTTACTCCAAAAATCCGTGGCATAAATGTAGGTTAACAACATGTAACCCTGAACGTGCAGATTACGGAATAATTTGAATGACACCCATGACCCGCAATACTGACAGATATCGATGGCCTTCGGTTTAACTTGAATTTGAATACGTGTCTAAATTACTATACTACCCCACAGTGGTGGTTAGTGGTTGAGCCCAAGTAATCTTCAACTTGTTTGAGGAGTTAAAAAAACAAGAATAAGTGAACTCATAAATTTCCAGGACTAGTTTCCAAGGTTTAAATATAGAATTTTCTTCTTTAGCTGCAGAATTGCAAATGGAGAGGAAGGAAATAAAATGCGCCTTAAAATTTAGCTCTAAAGAACGTGAGACATATATTAGGTAAAAGTAAACATATAAATCTACTTCTTCCAAATACCGTTGATCAAAAAATCACATTTTCCATTTTTCTGCGGCCAAAATTATTCAAAAAATATCTTTTGTTGATGAATTAGATTTCCTAGAGGCATTTGAGATTATTAAAATTATTTCAATTCAGGTTAACCATCCGAGTTTCAATCCCTCTCTACCCTCAGCTCTTAAAGAAATTATTTCATAACTGTTTTCATTTTTTATCAATGGATAGCGCCAGAATCTTGACGTCTTTTCTCTCATTCTTATCCCCTGAACACTGGCTTCTCTTTCGTTATCTGCACTTATACAGTTCAAGAAGATTCTATATTTTAACCTTTGAAACTAGTGCTGGAGATGTATGAATATTACCCTCATTCTTGCTGCTTTAACTCCTCCAATAATTGTTATTCGACGTTTTAACTCAAATCTTTAACTTGTAGGTCACCATGACCAACATCATAAAACTGCAGTGGTGTATTCCGATTTAGTCTTGATATAAATCTAAACTTTATTAATTATCCTCCAATCTACTGCCAAAACACTGACATCCAATACCCATGAACCTATAATCAGCAGTGATCAACATTACTGATTTTTTACTCTACTTTGATTGCCATTGTACTTCGATTACAATTAATCGAAGTACAATGGCAACATTATACTTCGATTACAATTAATCGAAGTAACATTTTTTGAATAATGTTGTACTTTGATTTATATTTAATTTAATAACGCTTCAAAATTTAGTTTGTAGTTACATGGTTGTGACTGTGCTGCCAGTCATCGATGATCTATTGGTCGATTTCTGCGATCCTTGACATGATACTCACCTCTGACCAACAAGCTTAACCATTTCCTATGCACTTAGATTTAATTATACGTAGGTTGATCCAAAAAAAAAGTTTACAAGCAGAAGCATTTGAAACGTAATAATTGTGGAGCGAATATTTCCACTCAGGGTGGTTGACAGATGGCACAAGTTGTCCTACAGCGGTTCTACGAGTAAGTAGCGTCAGTACGCAGACACTTAAGAGCGACAGTAATGGCACGACGTCTAGAAAAGTTGTGTCTCATAGAGGTGCCAGCCGTAATTCGATTCTTATGGGCCAAGAATGTGGCCGCATCCGAAATTCACAGACAAATCGTTGAGGTATACGTGGACAAAGCAATGAGTAGACAACAGGTAGCGAATGGTGTCGTTCTTATCAAGCGGGCAGGGAGCATGTGGAAAACCGCAATATGGAAGCGAGCGACCGTCCAAGTTCTTCAAGGACGGATATCAACACGACACGTGTTAAAGAAATCATCCAAAGGTATCGACGAGTAACCGTGCCTGAGATTGCCTCAGAGTTGGACCTGAGTTATGGTTACGCTCAGGGTATCGTAACCGACGAGTTGCGATATTCCAAAGTTTGTGCCCGCTGGGTTCCACGTGCGGTGTCCGCGGAGCATAAGGCCACTCGAATGATGTGCAGCCTCACATTTCTTCAGCGATACCATTCAGACGTTCAACACTTCATTGATTGCATCGTTACCGGTGATGAAACATGGCTTCATCACTTCACCCCCACATCATAAAGAGCCACGATGGAGTGGAAACACGCTGGATCACCGACGAGGAAGAAGTTTAAGGTCACACCCTCTGCCGGTAAAGTGATGGCAACCGTTTTCTGGGATATGACTGGTGTTATCCTAATCGAGTATTTGGAGCGTGGCCACTCCATTAAGACCGGTCGTTATTGTGCCACCTTAAAGAAATTGCATAAAGCCATCCGACGCAAACGGCCTGGATTACTGATCAAAGGCGTCGTTCTTCTGCATGACAATGCCAGGTCCCATACAGCTCGCCAGACTCAGGAATTGCTGCAAATGTTCAAGTGGGAGGTCTGGAATCACCCCCCCATACAGCCCCGATTAGGCTCCAAGTGACTATTTCATTTTTCCGACGTTGAAGCGATACTTATCCGGAACACGGTTCACCTCAGACGATGCAGTGAAAACAGCTGCCTAGAAATGGCTCAATGAGCAGGGCCCTGATTACTACCAAGACGGGATAAACAAGTTGGTCGAACGTTCTGACAAATGCCTAAACAGGTTTGGCGACTATGTGGAAAAGTGAAGACCAGATGTGTCTCTTGATTCCCATTTGTATCGTGTTTCTATTGTTAATAAATACTTTTTCATTTGCCTTGTAAACTTTTTTTTGGATCACCCCTCGTATAAATAAATTTACTGAACAACCCTATGCTGGTGACTTATGGGTTAAGAACTATCAATGACTTATAGATCACTGGTGGCCAGCAACCTGTGCTTTTCAGTTTAATTTTATTTTAAAATGCTAGTTAAATTTTATGCACAGTCCAACACCGGTTAACGTTTTGTTAACTGCAAGTGACCGTAAATCTGTGCGTAATAGCGGACCAAGGACCTTGACAGGAATCATTCGTTTAATTTTGGTCCATTATTTATACACCTGAAAACATCTGAAATATATATATTAATAATATGCTAAATTCAAAGTTTCCTTTAACTTCCGTAATATTGCTTCAATAAAAAATAGATATTTCTAATGCTTGAGGACAAAGACATGGAGGACATTAATTACCTTTATTACGTGGAGGACATTTACGAAAAACTGATCCGTATTTGTGTTAGGCTCTGGAAAAACTATGAAAATAACTACGCAGCCAGCATGTTTGCTTGAGTTTGAACCAGATCGAGTTATTAATGTACAGCATTTTAAATGCTCCACAGCTTGTGGACGAAAATTTACGAATGAATTCAGACGTAAAATCTAGTGCAGGCTAGTAACACCAGATATTTCAGGCTGTATACGCTTCTATTTTTCATTTAAAAAGAACCTAAGTTCTGTTATTGTCGTCTGTACTGTTGTATGTATATATTTATTTTGTAAGCTTAATTTCAAAACAGCAAGCTTTAAGCACGAATTAACCTCTTAATTATACTTAGTGTGTGTACATGCTTTTCCGGTACTTGCTTGTAAAACTGTGGTGGTAATAACTCGTCCGTGGCAATTTAAGCTTAACCTGAATAACTAAAAAATAGGTAAGCGTTAAGACTACTTTTCTTCAGTTACAATCCTGCTCAAAAAATAAGTAACAAAGGCAAAAATCGAAGGAAAACAAAAACTATTTAATTTATATGCGTAAAATTAATCCAAGAGGTTGGTGTAGCATTACTGGACCACACAGAAAGTAGTAAAGCAAAGACATCCCAAAACATATGCATTATAATAATCACATCGCGAAACATCAAATGGGTCAGAAGAATGTGCAATGGAAACATCCCGCTAATAATGGATATAATGTATTCTAACTGAAATTAAATCTTGACAACGGCAAGGCAAGCTGGCAATAGTGTCGTCGCTTGTTGTGGCAGTAGCTCCTATTCCTCTAGTAACGCATGCCCGAGCTCCATTACTAGAGGAGTGGAAGGTGTCTAACTGTACATTGGGACCTGATATTTTCGTCCCAACTTGTCCTACACATGCATTATGCAATTCAGGTTCAATGATGCAGCAGGTCACAGCAGATGTGGAATGGTCCACATAATTCCGCACCACTCGAGCTCTATGCGGGCGGGTGTTATCGTCCATAAATATCGCATCGGTACTCATTGAAGTGATAAAAGGATGCACAAGAGCATGTAGAATTTTGCCGCGATATCATACGGCTGGGATAGAGCCACCAGGAATCATGTAGAGGTCGGTGCAGTCGTTCGTTGCTATCCCAGCATATAAGAGTAATGGTTTCTGTCAACAATGTTTGGCCCCAGATAGCGTGTTCCTGGTTCTCTTCACATCTTTGCCCTTCGGGAATCGTTCTGGATGTGAAATCGAGACTTATCCTTAAAGAGTACTTGGCCCCACTGTTCTGGTGTCTACCTCCGGTGTTCATTGGCCCATTTCAGCCGTACTGTGAGATATAATGGGGACGATGGAACACAAACCACAGGTTGTTGGGAGTACAGTCTACCTTAATTCAGTCGATGCGACAGAGTTTAGCGGCATATAGGCCGTCCTACACCAGCAAAGGAATGCGACGGCAGATGTCTGGTAGTTAGTGGTCTACGGCGTTTGTGTTCTGCATAACCTTAACATTCCACTCGTAAACTAACGTAATTATTTAGTAAAGAAAGATTTACTTATGGAAGTTGCAAATGTGCATTTACTTCATTGATCTGTTTGAATGTCAAACTTGCAAAAGATATTTCACTTAAGCTCCTATACTTCTCATTTCACCAGAATACTAAATCAGGAAACAAAAAACAACAAACACCTCGGAAAGGATTTGTTCGAGGCTACTAAAAATATCTATAACCATGTAAGTGAAAATATTACAGTGAAATCGGTTTACTAAGTCTGATAATAGTAAAGAAATTCCCTAGATTGGCATTAATTCGTCTCTGAATGCGAACAAGAGTTAGGTAAATTAGAACAGCGACACACGAACGTAAAATTTGAAATTAGGAAGGAATTAAACTTGGTTTAGATTTTGAATAAAATATGAGCCATCTCTTCAGAAATAGTAATATACGTCATGTATTTTTCTTCTCCCTGTTTTTAAACGATAAAATTAGTGGAAAAAAGAAGGGAATAGACGAGTAAATACAGTATTTTAGTCTTAATAATTCGCTACTATTTTCTTCGACAAACGCCCCATTCCTCCGCCCATTGTTTAATGATACAAGATGGTCATCAGTCCTTCCATCTTTGTAAAAGCATTTTTTTCTTGAAGAAGAGGCATCTGTATCTGATCGCCATCGAAATCAATATATTTTTATTCAAAATATTTACCAATATTAAGTTACTTTATTACCTAATTTTAAAAAGATGTGCACTTTATTCTAAAATAATCTTAGCAAAATAGCAAAATTATCAAAAAATGTAATGTATTTTTATATTAACTTAAATGCATTACATAAAATATAGTCAGTGTTCCTGTAAACCTATGAACTTAATCTGAGCTCAGGTATCTCTGGAAGCCCAAGAATCAGCCCTGAAATGGCCAAAATGAGATGCAAATTATAAACTACGCAGTTGTAATTTTATTTTGTTAATAAGGTTAAATTTTGGTGTTTCTTGAAATCTGAAAGACAGCTTAAAAGTATTTATTAGAGAAAATATAATCATTACTACAAAGCTCATCATCTCCTAACGGCACACAGCATCGTCAACAGGAGTATATTAAGTCACCTCCACGAAGGTATTTGAATCGAAATTTTTCTACCGGAGATCAAATTTGAATTCCCGAGAAAGATGGCTAATATCAAAATATTTCTTAGTTTATGGTAATTTAATTAAATAACAGGATTTAAAAAATACTCCATTTGATTACTCCTACCGATTTACTCCTCCTTCTTCATTATTTGTAATATCATTGAAATGACTAATCACTCGTGACTTAATTATAATTCTTACTCGGAAGCGGTTTATGTATAAACTTGCTTAAATACATGCTACCGGTATTATCCTATGTTGCACGTGAGATGAATTAAGTCCTTTATACTGGAATGCATGCCATTAGCTCGTTTACACACACAGAAGTGTAGTTGATATGTAGTTTTTATCAGGCCCACTATTAACGTTCAGTTATGTAGCTCATTTATGTATATGGTACAGTATTTATCCATTTTTTTATATTGCCGAAACTGGAATTTATAATTATCAGCTTATTTGCATTTGTTTCCCCCAAAAACATATCAGCTGGCTCTTGTATGCTTCAAATGATTAATGAAAAACTTTCTTGCGACAATCCTGTATACTATTTTCTTTGCAAATGGAGTATATCTGCAGTGAAATACAATATACAGTTTGTCTTCATTTATCTATGTTCGCTCTTTCAGTGGATTCACAAATTATTTTACACATAATTTGAACGTACATATGTAACGCTTAGCTCTCTTTTGATACTTTTCGTTCTACATTGTATATTAAAGAATACACTTTTTTCTCTTTGCTCCACTTCGTTATGCAGGTTGAATCGAAAAATTATTTATAAACTTGTGAATCATGCAGAAAACCTTTACCATAGCAAACTTCGAAATCCTGTTCTGCAAAGTAATAATCAGTCAGAATAAAGCTGTGAATGTAAGGAACTGCAACATAGGACATGAGCACAAAGAACTAAAAGATAGAAAAAGTGCCATTATGCGAACTGATTAGCTACAGTATGAGTTCAATGTTATTGCATTATCTTAGCAGCTGTTAAATCATTAATTACTTCAAAAGATGATTCTAGAACATTGACACAAACGTATTTACATCAGAGCAAGTAGAATGTAATACACGTCAATAATACCAGATCAACATACAACTATTACAGTACCTGTTACAGTGCTTAGTGCTTTTTAAAATCATTCTTTTAATCAAAAAAGCTTTAAGAGCAATTAATCTCTGTCAGAAATTTAAGGTTGTAATAATTACCTCGGTGGCCACAATTAATACGTAAAGAGACTACTGCGTAAAGTACTAAGTGAATAAAAGAAGATTATACTCAATTCCCACTGTAACAACACGAATTATCTTCATAGAAAAAAGCTACGCGTTACTGTTATCAAATACTCGCTAATGTAAATTTGTATGTTAAACTTTGCTCCGTCGAATGGCAACAACAAACATATAAAAGCTCCACCCTTGGCTACTGCAGATTGCTAACTGCCAGCAAAGAACATGCAGTTGACTAGTAGACGGTAGGGAACTGGCAAGCGCAAGGAAGAAGCATTCGAATAATAGCGCCAAACAGTGTCTAGAGGGCGTAGCGTCAGTTATGCGCGACTTGTTTTCGGTGGGTGAAGAAAATAGAATGTAGAAGAATCAAAGGCTTCACCTAAGATTTTTCCTGTCATTATATTTTTGTTAGATTTTTCATAATTTAATATTTCCTTAAGAAAAAAACCTTTTGGCTGAAGATTCTAGCTTTCCTATGAGGTGTAATAATCGAAATCAGATTTAAGTTTAATTTTATGCGAAAATGAACTGTGGTTATAAAATAAGTTACTTTAAGATTTAAAATTCTGACGATTTCGGAACCGTCTGCTGCCATCAAGCCTTGGACTTCCTACCGCTACAGATTTACGAAAATGTCAGCTCGACCTCTGCTGACATCCAGCTGTGCTTGTATTCATTGACACTTGAGTACTTACGAACTTCACTGCGAGCTCAATTAACTGTTTTAGCTTACTCGGGTTTCATAATTCAACAACATCTTGAGTTTGAGGCAATAATCCAGGCAGGATTATTTGGACACCCTCTGCATCACAGACTTGTATTCGTAAACATATACAATACGTTTACAACTTATATTTTCCTCAATATAAACTCAGCCTGTTCTTCAACCTAGTATGGTATCTAACAAACAATTAAGCTTCTAATTTCACCCTATCCTTCACCATGGGAAATGCTTTCAGAGTTTTAAATACTGACTTGGTTCATACAACAAAAATTTGCTGATGCCTTTGTACCAGTTCAATGATTCGTAATTTCTTCGGTCGCCATTCATGCGTTTTGACTTTTTCTGGTAAAATTTAATCAATGCAAAACCCTTGACAGACTTGAAGCGGATTTTCACTATGTCTGAACATAACTGCAAAGTCAGAGAAGGGTTTAAGTAATCTTTTCTATTAAACAGAACTAATAACGTTCTTGTTCTAACAACATCAATCATAGCTCATGATGAGGCAACTAAAATAACAAAGAAATTCAATTTAAAAAGTAGAACAATAGTCAAGGACTGTACAATTTAAATCTTAGCCTAAGCTGGCTCCGTAACTCTACCGGCATAACAAATTCAAATGTCGGCAGCGATATGCAAAGCCGAATAAATTACAATTTATCAAAGCTGGCAGGAACTGAACGTAGCGTGCACGCATAGGCATGCATATAACCTCTAAAAGTAAGAGATTTATCCTTAAGAGACCTATACTATAGATTTTTAGAAAGCACATTTCTAATAATCTATATTATTCAAATTTGTGCGCGTCTGTTTGTTTGTGACATTATCTCCTCGAGAGAGGTAACCCTGGATTCCAAACATTTGTGGGAAGTCTTTTCGATCGTTCTCATTTTCGTAACACCTTTAATCAGCCGAGATATTAATTAACAACTTTGAAAACGCTAATTTTTGCACTCATTTTTTCGAGTGTCAACACTCGAAAAAATGTTTGATAAAGATAGAAATGCTTTATTTGAAACAGTGTTGCCACTGCTCGCTTTCAAATCGTATAGTTTGTTAATAACAAATTTGTAAGTTTTACAAAATATGGAATAAAAATAGCATTGTCAAACATTAATTATGTTATTGTCAAATAATGTCATGTTCTGACGTTGAAGAAAGCACGCGATTGCATGTGAGGTCATTGCATGTCGAAACGTTTTCATTAATGTTAGCATTTTAAATAAATAAGCTGCTGTTGGCGAATTTAGTGTTTCAGGCTAGGATAATTAACGCGATATCTTAGTGCCCTCTTAATTTTTTTATTGATATTGAGAAAAAGTTTTTATATTACATTAAATTTAAATCATGACGTCATACGTATATGCATTACCCTAAAGTGTCGAATGTTTCTATTTCCTGGTTTGGCAACGAAAAGTTATTTGCGAATTGGTTATTCCTTGGAAAGAATGAACTAATTTCCTTCATATTAGAATTTTTCTACTTTGTATTTTCTTTTCAGGTGTATTATAGAATTGAAATTTTGTTTTGGCCGCAGCTCATTTTCACTTTCAGTTTTGGCAAGTTGAATTTTTGTATATTTTAATGCACGTAAAAACTGAAACAAATTAAAACAAAACGAAAGGCTATTTGTAAATCTAACATGCTTTTAATAGGAAATACATTTTCGAAAAAATGAAAATTATATTCAAAAATCAGTATTGTTTGTTTAATGAGAAATATTCTCATAAAAACAACCGAACATTTTTAGCTAACTGCGAAAAATGGCCAAAACTTGCATTATTTTGCTTCTTAATACTATTTTGAGGGATGACCTTTATACTTAGTCACTTCATTTAATCTTTTGTAAATTGGTTCCACAAGCTTTTTTGTTATTTCTGGACTTATTTTATGCTATTTCTCTCGAATCACTGCTTTCAACTGTTGTCGAGAAGATATGCTCTAATTTCGAAATTTTGATTCTAACTTCTGCTAAATATGTTCAGTAGGATTAAGGTGTGGTGTCTTAATTATTTCTAGACACTTACCATTAACAGCTAGAGTCTAATTTTTTGCGCAGTTTGCTTTAGATCATTGTCCTCGTAGAATTTAAGACTATTTTGTATATTACGCTTTTGTTTACGATGCCTAATTTCGCGTTAAGATGTCAAGGTACTTAAGCTTATCTATGATATTATGTATAAACTCTATATTAACAGTTTCGGAATATGCGACAAATTCCCATACTATAACTTCTCCTCGGCCTTGTTTAACTCTTGGTACTAAGTCTTACTTTCGAAATTCTTCTTCGAGTTTTCTTCACAACACTCGTGCATCTCAGAGAAGATGTTGAATTTGTTTTCATCAACAAACAATACATTTTTCCAGTAGCCGAGCGTTTTTTGTTTCATTGATTTTGCGAAAGAGATTCGAAGTTTTCGATTGTTCTTGCTGATATCAATTATTTTCTTGCTGCTCCCCATGATAACCTGCAGATCGCATTATTCTTCTTACAACTTCTGAATATACAAATGTTCCATATAATTCACGTACTTCAGCAAAAGGTTTGGGAGTACTCAGCCTTTGATTCTTTTTAATACACCTTAGAAGAAAGCGTTTCATTCCGTCAGACAACTTAGATATTCTTCCAGGTCTTTTTTGTTTCGAATGCAATTATGTTTCTTATTGACGCTTAATGATATCAAAAACCGCAAAATTACTTCAAGTAAGTAAATCGGCAATTTTTCTAATAGAGATCTTTCTTTTGATGCAAATATGCGGGTTTCTCAAAATGTTTCCTTTCGTGAGAGAGCGATGGTAAGAAAATATTAAACTAACGAATATTAATATTCTCTAAAACCAAAATTCGAATTATAAATATTAAGATTTTTAGGTTGTTGCCTAGCTTCTTTATCCAAACTAATTCAACAAATTTCGTTTTTTTTAGTCCAAAGGGCTTTGTCCCTGAAGGACTATTGTTTTCGTTTTGCGATTTTACGTCGGAAACATTAAATGTCGGTTCACTTTTCAAACTGTTGCCACCAAATATTGCAGCCCTGTATTATATTTAAAGAAATTAAATAATGAAGAATGTGCATAAATGTATGCATGTTTCTCGCATTGTGACAAAACGGCGGTACCTAGAGCCATCGAATTTTGAAAGACGTAATCCTGCTGCGAATATGAGCATCTGGAAGCCCAAATTCGAAATTTGGAATTTGTTTTATTATCGATTTCTAGCAAGCTCAAGTATTTCAAAGCGAGCGATGGCAACGTTATACAGAAAAAAAACATTTTTATCTCCAGGGTGTGAGTTTAAAATTATTTTGCGATATTGTTCTTTAACTGAATTTTATGGTTTAAGTGCTAAGAACATGATATTTAATAAATAAAGGTAACACACAAAATGTTATAAAAACACCCCTTTGAACGTAATATAAAATCTGAAACATTTCAGATTTTTTTTATTTTAATTATAATTCTGAAAATCTCCGATTAATTTTGTGATATATTTTTTTTCCTTTCATCCTAAAAAATTGTTGTTTAAATTTACTGTTAAATGTTTTTTCAGATCTATTTAGTACAAAAAGGGAACTAAGGAAATGGGAATTCAAAGCAAAAATAATCTTTATTATTTTATTTCAAAGCTATTCTCCTATTACTTAAAAAATTAAAATAAAAAGTATAGATTCCGATAATTTTTGTGTGACACTGTATATTACACATTTTGACTGCAAAATAATAATTTATGTGTCTCTGAGCAATGAATGTGTTACATTTTAAGGTTTATGTAGCTCGAAATTTTACGTGTAGAAAAGCGAAATATAACTGAAATTAAATTAACATACGGATTAAGTACGAAATAAATTGCATTGCATGTTGCTCAAGTTTCATTCAAAGGAATTCTGTATAACTCTTTTAGACATTTCTTTATTATTTTCTTCATGCAACTTTCATTTCATTTTTATCATTCTTATCTTTTCCTTACTTCTATTACATACTGCTAACTATAAAGAAAAAAACGAATGGCTAAGGAAATCACGAATAAACGAGAATACATTTTGTCGCCAAGCATACAAAAAGAGCTTTGTTGAGTCCCAACATTCTGTCGACCATGTGGAATGCTGCCAGCAAGGGGCACATTAATAAAAGCCCTGAATTGCGGGTGGTCTGATCAAAAAATAGATTCTCTCAAAAGCGTATCAACAACGGGCGTTCGTCCAAGACTCTGCTCCAACACCGAAAATCATTTTTAAAATATCACATCCTTTTCAGACAAAGGAATCTAGAGAATAAATGAGGTGCTTTCCCCATAATTGTTCATGATTAATTTTCAATATCACTTTTAACGTTACATAAAGTTTCGAATCTTTAGAGCTACGTGCAATATAATCATATGATACGGGAGATGCGTTTTACAAAAATCAATTGTTCCACTGATTCGACACTTGTCTATGATTAAAATCTGAGATTTAATCAGAAATCATATATTAAAAGGAGCCTCTGATATATTTTTTTCAGATTAAATCCTGAGTACTGAATGGATTAATTATTAGGTGTTTGTACGGTTCTCCAACATATGTAACGGTTTCTACAAAAACGTTCTACAAAACCAGTAACCAGTTTCTACAAACCAGTTGTAACCAGTTTCTACAAAAACGTTCTTATCGAGATCAAAACTTTTGTAGAAACTAAATCTCAAATGACATCTAAATATAGGTGGCATCTTTAAATTCACTAGTTAAATATAGGGAAAAACTTAACAAACAATGAAAATAAGCATTTAAAGAATTTATTAAGAGATTCTGAAAGAATTCAATTATGAACTTAAAAAAATCTGGATCTGTACACCACATGACTTCTTTGTACGTAATATTAAATTATACGCATTTTTCTTGCCTTTCATTTACACTTATTGCACTGAATTAAATTTACTTCTTCGATAGCGCATAAACCCCAATAAAATAAATGCACTCTTTAAAATTCACTATATTTGTTTACCATAGCGACACTCTGGCGCTAGGTTCATTTAACAGCGTTATATCCCTATATTTGTTTTATAATTCAGAATGCACACAAATTATATCACCCGAAGAACTACCTAACCATTGCCACATGTTCTATTCGAATACCATAATAAATCTAAAACGTTTTATGAAAGAAGTTAAACAAACAAAAAAAAAAAACGTTTTTCACAGACGATTCAGTATTTCTCATTCAATTAATTCAGTTCTCACTTCGCGACAAAGTAAAAATACATAAAAACTTAAAATATCTATATTAAGAATTATGAAGTAAATCATAAACACTTATTTCCTCGAATAAATTCCAGAAGGTTAGGTTAGGTTATTCAATTATGGCAAAGCACACGAGGGCTATCTGCCTAAAGGGAGGGATGCCTTCGTGGAGGACTTTCTAGGGGAAACTGGCTCGTATACACGTTACACATGGAGAAAACCACGAAAACGCCCATGCAGCCAGCCCGTTCGCGGGATTCGAACCTCGAACCGAACTACCAGTGTTCAGCGTCTTTACCGCTCGGCCGCTGGTGGGCAAATTCCAGAAGGGATTAAGCATGATTTCATTTGCAACAATAAAATGATGAGTTTATCTTTGTTGTTGCGAAACTTAGTTTTTCTAAATTGGCAACAAATCCATTATTCTGCTAAGTTTCAAATGTAAAGAAATATATCTGCTACAATAATAATAATTAGACTAAGCCAGAATTAAACAACTTGTTGACAATTCTACAAATATTGCATGCAGATAGATTTACTAAAGGCATAAAAACTTTAATCGGAAGGTAAGAACAACATAACATGGTGCCGCCGATTACAACCAAAATAGGAGGTGCACATCTACATGTTATAACAATCGTATATACAAAATTTCAACGTTCTGAGGCCACTCGTTTTTGAGTTATGCTAGATACATACATACATACGTAAGTACGTACGCAAAGACGCCACGAAAAATTCTCTTCAGAATCCATTTTAAATCAGTTTTATAATTTTTGAGGGGAAAATTAATTCTTTATTCTGTTCTTACGGGCAGATATCACGCAAAATCATAGCTAAATTGCATTCGATAGCGGTCAAAATGGATATTTTCGTTGAAATGTGATACCCGAAATTTTTCGCGATTACAATACTTCGTTTTACAAAGACATAAAAATGAATTACAGTTTTTAGAAAAACAGCGAAGGAATAACTAAACGAAAGTGTTACGGACAGGCACACTTTCAAATAAAATAATTCAAAATACGATTCCGTTCTCTTAATTCTGCTGATTTGCTCTTACTTGAAAGCCAGGAAATGCATATTTATTCCGCAGTAAAAATAAAAATCACATTCAGCATCTAAGAATTGTGCAACTAAACCTTTATAATCCGACTCTGAGTAAACCAAGAGCAACTGAGATAGATTTTATTTTAACAGAAACATTTTCAGTAATTCAAACAAAATCGCCTTTTCTAACTGCAACTAGATAAAGAAGAAAATAATGAAGAATATTCAAGAGCGAGAGATACCCACTCAAGCTTTCAGTAATTCAAACGCAGTTGACTTTTATAGTTTCTATTCGAATTTAAAGAATATTTACTGTAGTGTGAGTATCATTCCTTGAAGTTTGTCTTACAAATTTCCAAAGTATTGATTCGTAACTAGAGTATGGAAGAGAGAATGCTGGCTTCAAAGGTAATAGTTCTGTTTATTTCGCGGGTTCCAAACTCTACCTCCCTCGAAATCAATTATTGCTTTCGTAAAGCCAAAATTATTCTAAAGCTGTTTATTAAACCATTGTCAACATAAAACTGACATTTGCCGTATTTTATATACCTCTCGGCACTTCCGATGATTGAAAAACCTTAGGAAAGAAATCAGTAACTCAGATGAATTCAGAATCTTCAGAAAAGAATGTAGTAATCTGAAAACAAAATTCGGTAACCTTAATTTTTGAGGAAAAAATTCAAATTTTGTTCCCATTGCGAGTATATACAGTTTTATATGTTCCAAGTATTATTATTTCTAGACACCTGCATTATTAATTTCAAATAAAACTTACTTCCCTATGTACATAAATATATGCATATATTTATGTCTTTTCTTCTTAAAGAAAAATAATAAAAAGAACAATAGAAATTAGTCCATTTCGGATATGTGATTTCACAGCAGCTGTAGAATGTCACACATGATATCCTTTGATCAATTATAATAACTAATTATCTCTGAGATATGGTATTAAAATACAGTTTTAACTGTATCTATGCTGAATCATACTACTGGAAATTAAACCACTTACTTAGACTCCCCTTAGGAAGAATTTGCTTAAAGCTCATGAAGAATACGTTCACGTGTATGATAAAGTTAGACGAATAATACGTACTATGCTCAGTAATCCTCAGACGTAGTACCCAAACAACAAGGCTTTTCAGAAATAGTCAATAAACACAACTTTGTATATACACGTAGCTAGCGGTCTATTTGGAAAAGAAAAAAGGTTCGAAACATTGTAAAGAAAATAGTAATTCCACGTATTACATTCAGTTGTGATGAAATTCTTAAATACATCTGATATTACAAATCAATTTTGGAATATACTAAAGACATGTACAAGAAGAACTGCACACTAGAAATATTTGAATATTCGTAATCCGATGGTGATAAGAATAGATTTTAAGAGAGCATTTTAAGATCCCTTCATTTTCAGAAGCAAAAATATCCGGTGTAACAACATAGAGCTGTTTTGCTTATTCAAACAGAATTACTCCGGTACCTGTGTCTTTCGAAATGCACAGAGTTTTTCACTCCATCTAAGGTTGTATTTTGCCTGATTTTAAATCTTCCATAAGAACTCAATCTAAATTCTTGTTTTGAATTTCTTCTTACTCTTAGCAAACCTTCCATTTTTAGATTGACAGTGTATCAAAAGCACGTATCGGAAACACGTTCTAATTCATTAAAATGCAGAGGGGAATTTTGTAGCTCCTATCTGTGATTGGAGGTTATTAAATAGCCATTAGTTGCCAATATTCTTCAGCGAACAATTAACCCCTAAGGCGAGAGAGGGAAGGTATCCGAAGGATTGTTGGAGATTCGCAATTACCCACGGCATCTGACATTTTAATTGGACGTCGTTGTGACGATTCCCGCATCAGCGCAATAAAACTTACGACCCGAGACCTGAGGGAAGATTTAATGACTAATTTAAAGATTGGGAACAATGTTTGTGAGAGGAGTTTGCGCTGCAATTAGGAGACGACATTATCTTCGCGCCTGATTGAATGACCGCATGAAACCCAGACGTCGTCCTGGAAACGAAATGAATGAAGCAAGCTAGCTGGCTAAGGCTAGTGATGAATCCATGAATGAGTGATGGTACGTAATACCAACAGGTAATGCGAGGGATTTTATTTGCAAGTGTTCTAATTACGCTGTATATCCACTCTTTATTTTGTTAAATAAACTTCGAATTGGATAGAGAAAATCGATAGATTTGAAGTATACAAGCCTGTTTCTTTAAGAAACAAGGAAATACAAAAGTACACATTTATATTAAAATGCAATACATACAGAATACTAAAATCTATATGAAAACCATTTTAAAAATGATAAAATAAAAAAATCCAATACTTCAAATACGCACAGAATATAATTAATATGGGTATCATACCTATGTGTGAGAACAAAAAGTAAAAATTATCTTCACTGGCTGTCACTTCACTGGCACTCACTTCACTGATCTCGGGCTATGCTAGACTTAAGAATACTTGAAGTTATTGTGTGTGACAAACTACGCCATGAAAATTTTAATAAGTTAAGAAAAATAAATGTTTAATTAAAAAGAAGTATAATTCAAAAATGCACTTGATAGCAGTGGAAATAAATTTATAGCTGATATAAAAGGACAAATAAGCAGGCATTTGAGGAAGCAGACACTCTCAAGACCACGCCCCTTTAGCAAAGGTACATATACTCGTGTGCAAAATTAAGAGTATTTGAAAATTGTATTTGTTTTTACAAAAAATGTTGAATCAAGGTATTATGCTGCCGAAGAATTATGCAAATATTCAGAGCGGAATTCGTGAAACGTATATGTGCGGATAATGTAAGTAGCCAACGAAAATGTGGATGACGGAATGAGATGAAGAAATATTGGCAGATTGCGGTAGGCCAGTCAGAAGCGCAGGTGGCTACAAAGCTCAACATTCAGTGTCGTCAGTGATTTGTGGAAACGGTTTCAGGATAACGAATCAATATCTAAAACACTTCGACAAAATAGAGAAAAATCCACAGTGAAGAATGACGATCGTTTTTGGCACTTTCAAGCGAGGCGACACAGGAGTGCTATAGCTTCACGGGTCTCACGCGAGCTGTATGCTGCCACTAAATCCCAAGTTTCATGATCTATAATTTCCCAAGGGCTCCAAGAGATGAGGCTGTATGACAGAACACCCGCTGTGTGCGTACTGCTCATTGCAGCATACAAGAGAGCGAGTTCAGCATGGTACAGACAGCATGCGCCTTGGACCAAACTTCAGTGCAGCACCGGGCTTTTTACAGATAAATCAAGATTCATCTTTTTCAATATTGCTTAAACACTTTTCAGTATTGAATTAATTCCCACATATATACCTGTGCGTGCAACGAAGAATATGGTTTACTAAATGCCGGAGCTTATTGTATTAAAGATGTTAATCACAATGGCTCAACTGAATACTTTTCCTTCTTGAGAGCACGTTTTTTTTAATTTTAATTACAGAGTGTAATGGGCGCAATCTGCAAACCGTTTTTGATCATATTTATGCCATTTCTTCAACTTCATAACACTTAATCTATGATGATTTTGAAGAGAAGACGGAAGGTACTTGCAGCCAAGAACAGTACACTATTTTTTTACTTTGATGAAACAATGTTTTGTTATAATTGCACATTTTTATTGGCCCCGTTCTTGAATTAATTCTACATTTTAATTGCGGAAAGAAAAGAAGTAAGAGCAATCTACTATACAAAGAAGCAGAGAGAGAATGCGACATGTCCAAAATGAAACTTCGATTCAGAAAGTTTTGGTTTCAGGTACGCTTTCTTCCTGTTGGTTAATTTTAAGCCTCTGTTCCTAAATTCGAAATCATTATTGGCTGAAGCGTTATGTAAGTACTTACTTCATTAGCATTACATAGGTATCGTGTGGGACAGATTTATTTTGAAATTACTCAGTTAAGAGCGATTTATTATGAGCAGTTACTAGTTTTTTAAAGGAAAATACCAATTCAAGACAATGGGATAAGAGACTCTTTCGAATTAAATCTAGATTTTAATTTGCATAATTTTATCTTACATGCATACATATTGTTGCAAAATTATGAAGCATTTACAAATAACAATAAATATTTATATAGCAATGGCATTAATTAAATATTCATGTCAAAATCTATTGGGCAAAAATTTTGAAATTTATTTTTATCAAAAAATATAGATTTTAAATTAATCAGAAATACGACATTAAAATTATAACAGTTTATTAAACATTAGATTGTACTTCATATAAATTTAACATCTGTATCAAATGTACACAGTTTTCCCGTCCATATGAAATATCATACGATTAACTAAATTTCACCTATTTTTAATATTTTAAAAAATATTTCATAATTTTATTCAATAAAAACACTGTTAATAAGGCGACAGTTTCTTCAAAATTAAAATGCTGATCAAAGGAGAATATCATATCATAGAACTTTAGATCAAATATCAGCTAAACTGTGGATGTTTCTCATTATAGTGCTCATGATTCCTAATTTGGTAGAAGGGAAAAATCCTCTCACGAACCCCTATGGTCCCATTCATTATACAGAAACTGAGATCCAGCAAAACAGAAAGTAACTGATAAAAGTTGCACTGTCAACACCGATGCCAAATTTTGTGATACAACCTCTGTTTTACTCATAATTAAATATGGGCTTTTCCATGATAAAGAAGTTGACATCTCTACATATAATAAAACAAAGAGTCTGTGTGTGTGGGGGGTGTCTTTCGTTCGTGTTGCGAGTAAGCTAATAGACACAGGGCCACGAAATTTGGTACATAGGTGTATCTACACAAGAGCCAGTGCACCTCGAAGCGATTTTTTCGAAATTCGAATTCGAATTTTTTTTATTTTATGTTTTGTGACAAAATCGCGTCATTTTGAGACATAATGCGCTACAGGAAAGCGAGATTTCACTCTATACATTTCAGTTTTACATCATCGTGAAGCGTAAACACTTAGCTATTTTACGAACTGAAAATAAATTTTGTATTTCAATAAATCGATTAAATACGAATTTATTTAGGAAGGTGAGCTTAACACTTTTTTAGCGGAATTTTTTTAAAAAAAAACTTATTTTAAAAAATGTGCTGTTTATTTTCCTTTGATTTTTGGACACGTTGAACTTTAATCCTTTCGACTCCTTTTAAAAAAAGAATTTTGGAAAAATAATAATATTTTGTATTTTTTTAAAATTTTTTAAATGAAGCTTCCGAATACACTTCTCACATCTCAGATATTTTAAAATGTAGTTTTGGCAACAATTTTCCTTTCTTGTTGTTGTTGATAGATTTTTGATGAAATTGCATCATTTTGAATAGTTTCATTCTTTTAAAAATTTCGCTTTGGCAACAATGTTTCATCGTATTTCTTATGTTACTGTTTTTAAGAGACTAAAATGTTTAAGAAATTAAAAAGTTGTTTCTTTTGCAACGGTAAATTGTTTAATTACTTTATTAGGATAATTAACATTTGTATCCAGGGATATTGCTTATTTCGTTGTAATATTTTATATTTTTTCGGTACGTTTAAAAGCCAGACAAAGGCTGGCCGCATAGCGGCTAGTATTTAATAAATAAATATCTCGTAATGACTGTTGCCATCCAGAAAAATCGAGATTGTTCTAGTGATAATTAAAAAGCTTATAAAAGCCGAATTGAAACACCTCATCTCAGTTGTAGTTGTAGCTGTTTAAAGCGAACTGCTGTTTGTTTAATGGCGTGATTGATTGTAGCGAATTCGCTATGAGATTGGATTAACTTTATCTTTTTTGAAGTGAATTCTGTTTAATGCTTGAGATATTGTGATACTGTGCGAATATTTCTGAAGAAATATTTCAGCATTTTGATTTATTTCTTGTAGAAGGAATATATTTTTGCTAACTTTTTAACGACTTGTGCATTCAATACATAACGAACCCGTACGCACGCAACAATAAATAATATAACGCATGTTTTTAAAAATTGTTTCGAAGAAATTTTAAGCACAGTCCATAACTGGCTCTGCAAAAGCCGCAAAGCCCATAAGCTTTGTCAGTTGTAGAGACATTAGATATTTTTGTGGAACAAGAGAGATGAAAAATATGCAATGCCTTCGCCGGGGATCGAACCACGGACCTCTGAAATACCGGCTCAGTGTGCTGACCGTTACACCACGAAGGCACGCTAAGAATGTGGGAGATATACCTTATATACTCCCCTTTTTAAAGGGCGACTAGGGTTTTAGGGGACCTAGTCGCCAAATCCTGGGTGTGGAGAGTCATCATCCACAACCCTTTTAGTTCGGGCGCCACTGTAGAGACATTAGATTATTACGAAGCAGGAGAGGTGAAAAATGAGCAACGCCTTCACCGGGAATCGAACCACGGTTACGCGTCGAGCATGCAGACCATTACACCACGAAGGCATGCGAAGAAGGCCTTATACACTAAGTAGTTTAAAATAATTAATGAAAGAAATAATAGTAAAATTATGATACGTATATGCAATCACCAATTAATATTATGGTGAATAGACCTAGGTCGCTTCACTACACTCTTCAACAAGAACAGTAGACTCGGAGCCAATTCTCATGCCATGAGACAATTTACCAACTACTTTTGTTTGCGCTTATTTTACACAGAATGCTTAATAAAAGTCTTAAAAATCTCCAAAAGAGTACTTTATTTATTTACCTATTCATTTCTGCATTCAAAAAAACGGAAGAGAAAAAATGCAACTTCTAGTCGAAATGAATACCTCGGCTTACTTTGATTATTTCTCGTCTTTCTCCCCGGGGATAAAGATTTTGTGTCACAATACAAGCCAATCCTCCTCCTTATTTCCAAAAAAGCAATAAAACTGAGGTCTGCACCAACAACAATGTCAGTGAAACTCCGAACTACAGAGCTTCTTTTTAACTAAATGCCTCTCGTAGAACAAAGAACCACTGGAATTAATAAAACGCCAAAGCTCTTGGCTTCGAGTTTCTAATGAGATACGAGAATTCTTTTCACAAAACTGGGTCCTTGTGAAGAGGAGGAAAAATTTAATATAATGGAGTAAGGGATATTTTTACCCTCTTATTTATTTCATTAATTATACCCTAAATGTATTATATAGGATTCGGTAATACGAAATATGCCAGAGTAGATGGTAAATTCGAATTAGATTTTTTTTTTAATTTTATGTTTTCTGACGAAATCGCGTCATTTTAAGACATAATGGGCTATAGCAAAGCGAGATTTCACTCTATTGAACAGTTTAAGAAATTGAAGGATTGGTTCTTTTCGCAAAGGTAAATTGTTTAATTAATTGATATATCTATATTTAAAAGGACGAGTTTTTCCTGTGTGTGTAGGTGTCTTTCGTTCGTACTGCGCGTAAGCTAATAGACCCAGGCCTATGAAATTTGGTACACAGGATGCATCTAGACAAGAGCCAGTGCGCATCGATTTTTCAAAACTCGAGATTAAACTAAATCTACTTCGTCGATAGCGCATAAACCACAATAGAATTAAATGCACTCTATAAAATTCTGGATATTTATATATTTGTTTACCACAGCCAAACTCTCAATCATTTTATACCTCATAATGCACAAAAATTATGTATATCATCTGAAGAATTATATAATCGTTGCAACATGTTCTATTCAAATACCATGATAATACCATGATAAATTTAAAACGATGTATAAAAGAAATCAAACAAAGAAAAAAAAAAAGAAACAGTTTTTCAGTTTAACTGAATTTTTTTTTCGTTGTTGTTTGTTTCTTTTAACGTAAAATTTTGTGCAGTTTTCGAATTTAATGTTTGGTGTTTTCTTTAGGCATTTTTCCGGTACACTTAAAAGCAGACGAAGGCTGGCCGCGCAGCGTCTAGTAAATAATAAAGAAAAAATTAAATTCAAAAGAATTATTAACTGAAACAGTTATTAAGTGAAAACAATTTATCAATGTTTCCACCTTTCACAAGCTTTTAATGGCTAATGACTTTCGTAGAAAGTAATAAAATTGCATTAATGATCGTAGAAGCAAATAACTATCTTTTCAAGTTTAAATACGTAGTATATTAATACTGTTTCCATTAACTGAAAAAATTAAAAACCTGTTTAAATGCATGTGTAAAGAAAATATAGATGAATCATTTTTCTTTTGCATTTTTATATGTTTGAATTTAGCCATGCTATTTAAAAAATTAAATCAATGTAGTGAAAGTTAGAAAAATCCCTTACGGCGTTAAAATATTTCGAGAACTCATGTTAATGGGAAATGTTCGTGATCATTCCTAAAGCAATTAAATAAATAAATAAGTAAAATAAATCATTCAATCCTAAGTAATTCTGAAGAGCTTACTTAAATACTATTTGCAAGCATCTTACGTACTTATTATTTTAAAACCTTATAATCCTAAGCCTGAAAACAAGTCAGTATTGTGATCATTTCAGAATATTTTTAATTTAATATTTTGTTTTCTGCAAATCTCTTGCGCAGTGTTCTTAATTTTTTGAATTTTTGACCCAAACTTTAAGTCTTATTCGTAATATTCATTTGCCATTTCTGGTAAATACTTTTGTTTGCTATTTGCAGAATTTTAACTAAATTGTTTTAATCTTTCCTTTGCCGAAAAAGAATTTTTTTTCAGACCTTTGGTCGAAATTTTGGCTAATATTTTTCAATCACTTCAGAATGCGCTTTGATGATTTTCCGCATTTTGTTTCGAAAATATATTTCAGTAAGCTGCTTATCTTTCCCTTTTCTTGAAGAGGATGTTACTGAATACTGAGCGTATGAAAAACAGAAATAACAACAAAATACATTTTCTGAACAACAGCTTTCTCCAGAAAGAAAGAAAATGTATGTATTTAAGAAATGCAGTTACATACTTAAGAAAGGCATAGTTGTTAAATCTTGTGCTTATTCATACACAGGTAATTCTAAATTATCTTTAAAAAATGTTAAGGATGGTAAAGAGAACCGAAATAAATAGATTTTAATGGAATGTGTGGGCGGAAATGGTGTACGTTAAGTAATAACACATAAATATAAACAATAGGTTTGTTTAAAAGTTTTAAAAAATTTAATCATTCACGTTTCGCAATAGGTTTTCGAAAATGCAATCAGCAATAGTAATACAAGATGAACTCTTGCGCAGCTGTCGTTCACACGCTCCAGTATTTGGTGACTGCGGAACTGTTTACTCGGAAAACATTCTCTGTACATTCTTAGGCAGGCGCCAGCAGAATTTAAAACCAGCAGAAACTTCAACAGGCTGCAAAATGTCCAACGTCGATCATGAATATGCCTTAGGTATATGTGGAAATTTATTCATCAAGGACTAAGCCTTAAACTTGTGCGGAAAATAGGCGTACCTATAATAAATAACTAAATTAATATGATTCAGGCTTAACTTCGTCGCATACAGCAGAACAACTCAAAATTAAATGGAACATAATGTCTTTAGTGGCCCGTCTCATGATATGTTGCCAACAATGTGTATCTGATCTAGCTAAGCTTTATGATGATAGTCACGAATTTGAAGGTTTCAGATATCGCAAACAAAAAGCGAAGTTTTCCAGTTAATACAAAATGCTTTGTGAAGGAATATGGAGAGATACTGATAAATAAAAATGACATGACAGAAGTTTTCATTGCCATGACTATCATAACAGAAGTTTTCATTGCGATGACTATGTTCCAATCCTCAATCAACTAACGCAAGGCGAAAATTTAAATATGATAATAAATTCAGAAAATATTACTGCCGATAGTTGAAGTGCCAAAGAGGTTACTGAGAACAAAAAATTTCGATTGGAAATTTAATGAGAATTCTCGACATGGTAGTTATAGGACTTGAACGACAGAATTTTGTAACTGAACAAGATATTTTGTATATCTATAGAGAAAGTATTAGCCCCAAAACAAAACAACCTAAACAAATTACATTGAAAGAAATTGTAATAAAGCAAACCAATAAATACTGAGCTTTTTTGGAAAATTCATTTCCTTTAAAGGCTTATTATTTTATAAGCCACTATTTTATATTTTTAATTTTATTTCTAGATGTCTTCTTATGAGGCATTTCTCCCGCCTTCTTTGCATGCCTTCATGGTGTAGTTGTCAGCACGCTCGGCGTGTATTCAAAAGTTTCGTGATTCGAGTCCCGGCATTGCTCATTTCTTCATCTCTCCTGTCTCACTGGATTTGTAGATATCTCTGCAGTCTCACTAGATTTAATCTGATGATCTAATATTTGGAAAAACCCCAACTCCCTGATGAGTCTGGATCTCAGACTTTGTACTGCACAAATCTTTCACTAAGAAATACACGTGTGAGTAAATTTATCATTCTAAGAGCTGTTTTTTCAATATTAGATGTTCTCTTGTCCTTTCTTCGACGCCCTTCCTCTGTATAACATAAACCTCTGTTGACGGATTTTAGTCAAGAACCATGTGATACGGCATTATCACTTCTATCTACATCCATAGCATCGCATGTAGATAAAGAAATATTTTCAGTTCAAAGTGCTGTGAGAACTTCGATTATTACTTTCAAATTTTAATGACTTTTAAGCTTATTTTAAATATTGTAAACTTCTGCTTGATTCACGTCACATAGATTAGTTCGTATCAGAAGGTAATACAAATGAAGAGCACATGTATGCTAGTTAGGCTCACATTGCTTGCCTAGAAATTTGGAAACCCGCCGAGCTGACTTCGAAAATTACCTCTAGTCTGTAATTTGTTGGAAGTCCGCAAGGTCTCCCGTTTACCATTCGAAATTGGCAAGCCCTTTCACTATGTGTAGCTGAAGAAATCATCCTAAATTATTATACACATCTTTCAGGAAAAGAATCCAGTACCTCAGTCCGTACAGATACTTGTCTTAGAACAGGGAGGTTCTAGTGGCCCAGGGGTAACTCCCTGGTTATGCAGGTTAATGGCCCTCTGCGACGGGCTGGCCCGTGCGACTGGTAGGTAGCAAATAACGACCAGTGACGCCAGTGGTGTCTTGTCTCAAAGAGAAACAATGAAAATTGTCTTAGATATAATTTTAGCAAAGCACTTTCATCGATTTATGCTTGTCGCTTTCTTTAGACAAGTATCATAGTTTCTATAATAAAATGAGATACAATTATGCTTGTTTATGCAACTACGCGAAAGAAAATTACCAGCAAGAAAGAGAATATAAAGTTATTTACATTAGTTTTCTGAGAAGCATAGTTGGATCTCAGCAAGAATGAAGATATAATCTCTCGATTTAGAATATGCTGTTGACAGTTTATATCTAAGACAATTATTATCCTTACTTAATTAAATAATAATTAATTATTTTCTGCAACTAAATGGAGACTGGTAATGCAAACTATTCTTGGTAATTCTAATGCTACAAAGTACTTTTTTTAATGTTACACTCCATGCGAAACTGAATTGTAAAACTGAAAAATCTCAAATTAATTATCTAGAGGTATATTGCAGCAGTAGTTATAACGTTCCATATAAGAACAAGTATCCTTACATCTGTGGTTATGTGCATAAAAGTTTGCATCAGTGATCATGTGTGGGAACGTTATCAGTCTGCTGATTATCATCAGAATAATAACTGCCCGACAATTGCAAGTAACAGCGTGAAATATCGTTAAGTACACATACGTTTTAAGAAATAGTTTAAGTAGCTAAGTTATACTTTCACAGTCATTTTCATTATAATTCGGTCTAAATTGCTTCAGAGTGACTTATTAAAAGCCTGTTTTAAAGACAGGAGAAGTTTATGTCCGTTGAAGTATTCTTTATTCAAAACAGAAACAAGTTTGGAAACTTTTCTTTATGATTATGTCAGACATTAGAACATTTATATTGAAAATTTATATTTATCTAACACGTTTTCCAGAGTGTAGAAAATATTTGAGAAAATCTATTACGTGGGAGTGAAAAATGTTATTTATATACTTACGTTTTATGCTGAAAGTATTCCAGTAGGGAGGAATTTGAGTCCATCATGTTCGTTGCTGTGACAACTAAGAGGTTGATGGTATGAGATACGTACACTAATGGAAGGCTATCATACACCTTAAGCGCTAAAAGGAATACACTATCGCTTACAGTCATAAATAAAAGAAGAACTAAAGTGAGAGGAAAATGTATCCCGCTCACTACTAAATATTCATCGCACCTCTGACACATTCGCTTACCAGTAGAGGCTCTTTATACACGCAAGACAAAACTGAAGTTTCAAAATGGGTGCTTGTATTCATATTCCGGGAGCATAGAAATATCATTTTTCAAAATGTTTTTCTTTTAAATTTGTTAAATAAATATCTTAAACACTGATCATGTTTGCAGGATAGATTAGCAACTAAGAAAATATAAATTAAAAGGGAAGTTTAACAGATTGAATGCGTCACAAAATGTCTTAATATCTTTGCATAATTTGTAATGCCAGAATGTAAAATGTTTTCTGTTAATAACAATATCACATACGTGACATTCATAAGGAACCAATCTTAGAAACTCCTAAAACAGACATTAAAATCACCACTCGGCCTCGGATGAACACAATATTTAAGGAACTATTGCTGCATGTCGTAATTTTAAATCATTTACAGGAATTGTAATTGTTTGAAGCAACTGTTGTTAGTGTAGCCATTATAACCAAGTCGACAAGCTTATGAAGCAAAATAGGTAACTAGAAAAATTACTGTATCTGTGGGGGGTTATTTATAGACCTGGGACACCAATGGCGATAGTGCATTGTTTTTGGCAATCGTCACTACAGTTTGGATCGCACATATCATGAAATGTTATTCTTTCTAAGCTCTGTACTGGTTGTTTTAATACTCAGGGAATTAATTCATCAGGAAATGGTGAATTTGGATAGCTCGTTTTTATGCCTCCTAATAGATAGAGATTTCGTATAATTGGCAAGTTTGGGCAGCTCACTAATTCTATCAGTAAAATAGAAGCTATTATCCCGATTCACCATTCTCTAATGGATTCACTGAGTTTCAAAACAGTGAAAACTCAGATCCTAAAATTATACTTTCGCATTATACATCTAGACAGGTAGCATGTACGGACTGTAACTGATAACCAATGGTATAGAGCTGGTGCACTTTAGGCAAGTATCTGTACGGACTGAGGTACTGGATTCTTTTCCTGAAACATGTGCATAGTAATTTAGGATGATTTTTACAACTAAGTATTGCTGCACTTTACGGGTTTGCTGAAATCTTCTAAGATTAGCAGGAAGAAACTGACATTTTATTGAATTAATAAACTTTTGAAGCTAGGTAGATAGCTGTGAACAGCTTCAGAAGGGAAAAAGGTGGAGAAGTTAACACAAATTCTTCTTAACATGCAAAGAATATCATAGAATCAGAGATCAGCAAAATCACTCAAAGGGCAAAGTGTAAAGGTCAGTACAGCCGCTTATTAGATGTACTCTTTAAGACTCTGAAAATTAAGACCTTAATTTGATATCCGGTTCCAATGCAACCGTATTTATAGTGTTGCCCACACTTCTTGAAGCTTCAAGAAATATGTATCCCGAGGCTTCAAAAATGTCTTTTTCGAAAAAATTCCAGGATATCACCAACGTCCGACCGGAAAGTCTCTGCCTACATCTCGGATTTTATTTAAACTACTTCCTAATCGAAACGTCAATCGATTCAGACTTACAAGACCTATAAAGGAATAAAGGAAATAATTTTTTTCATAGATAATCAGTTAACAAAAGTTCCATTAAACAAAGATAATAAATTACCGAAACCTCCATTAAACTTGTACATCGAAATACAAAAAAAATTTAAAAAACAATAAATAAATAATAAATATTTGTGTAAACTAACAACATTTATGAAAGTTATTTATTCAACAAAATAGGAAACAGTGAGGGAAAAACTATTTAAGTTTATCAAATCATTTCTTACCAATAAAGCAAAAGTGAGTCGTTGTATAATGCTTAGTCTTCTCACTTTGTTTGGGAATAAGATTATTTTGCTTTATAATTTTCGCTTTTCTCTAAAACAGAGCCTAGAGAATTAAAGTTTGCCCAAATGAGGATGCATAAACTTGATGCTCGAAGGAATTGCGATGATAATTTCAACCATTGCCACTTTTGTAATAACTTCAAAGCAATTTATGACGATACAGTTGAATATAGGCTTTTCTGCTTCTTTGCACATAATGACCTCCTTTAAATTAAAGCTTAATGTAGTTCCACCTTCTCTTTCAAATTACAAAAATACCTTTGGGGGCAAATGCTTTAGGATGTGGTTTAAATCATGAGATTAATTAGAGTGATAATGGGTTTATGAGTGCCAAATTTATTACTAAGTAATGGAAGACCCCTCTTTGCAGATAATAAGTTTATAACGGTTTGACTTAGATTTTTATCGGTTGAAGCACATATTATCTAGTGAAATAAAGTTTAATTGCTTAAGGGAGTAATTAAATTGCCTGGCGTAGCCGTTGCGCGAGTTCCGTTATGCAAATATCAAACGTTATGTCGTCCTCTGGAACTCACAAAATGTTTCGTGTTACAGTGGTTTAAGATTAAGCGTATAACTATTTACGTTTTCAGCATTCTAAAGGATATACCCAGTGGTTTCTTCCCTAATAAAATTTGTTATCGATAGCGTTATGGCAGAAACAAAATGTGAAGATAAATTTTTATTTTTATTAAAGGAAAGTAAGTTTCGTTATTTTAATATGAGCTCTAATAGAAGTCTAGATTCAAACGCACGAAAATGAGATACATTCAGACGTCAGAGGTCACGTGATGTAAGAACTGCTAATGTAAACAAACAAGCTTGTGCTGTGGTAGATGTGTTGAAAATTCGGATATTCGCAGCAGTATATTCCAACAAGCCACCAGAATATGAGATAGTATTGACGGTTTAAGAATAATACTTGCCTATATAAAGGCAACAACTTTAGATAGCCAAGCATTTCTAAAGAAACAATGTAGAAAAAGTTACAATACATGTTGAGAGGATTGGGATACTCATTTCTATGTACATCATAAAACTAGAACACACATTGAACATTTATAGTTTTATCAGTAAAATTTGAAAGCTTTCTACTTGATTTCATGTAGTATTAATTAACTTTATTTTTTAAATTATTTCCAGTACTTTTTTGAAATCTCATGAATCATTTGCAATAATAATTCTGTACATTGCAGAAGGAAATGCATAAAATAATGTTCATGTATGTTGTTGTTCTACACTGAAAAGAAAAATAAAATTACTATTATAATTTTAAGTTACAATTTTATCAGCCTGACAAGCACAACAAGATGGTTTTCAAAATGGTACACTCAGATGTCTGGAACATTATAAATACAGTTGCCCTAAAATTATGTGACGGTAGTGATATTAATATTATACACAGTTCAAAATTAATACATAATTTTGTACCCCTTGAAATTTAATTGTTTGACTCTTAATCTACAGATGATTAATCAGATTAACATTTATTTTTTATATTAGAGTACAAATGTCAAAAAGAAAATTGTATGGATTTGCACAATTGAGTTCTCTGTAATTCTAGCTGTGAAATTAATAATTTTTTGGTCAAAGATATTTCTTTATTTTATAGTAAAACGCGATAAAATATACTGCATTTATGCGTATTGATTAAAACTTGATTATAACAGTCACATTATTAAAACACAACGTGATGAAATCAATAAAAATTTAGTGGTGTAGCATGTTCTATGGCACTGTAATTAATAAGAGAAAATTGGCTTGGTGTTAATGTTTTTGCAAATGAGCAGATCTTGCATGAATTAAACTATTTCAATAATTTAGAACAAGTATTCATGAACTACTCATAAATATTTACATTGTACAGTCTGCAAAACATTATTCAAGGTCTCAGGAATATTTTTCAACTATAGATATACACTTAACATTCCTAATAAAGTAAAAGATGAATATTGGTTAGTATTGTGCATACTACAAGTACCTTACTATCTGACATTACTTTAAAACAAATGTTATTAACTTGTTTTTCCTTGAACAAGAGAAGACCTTTTTATTAACATCAAGAAAAGAGAAATAACTTCCAAGAGGACTTTTTAATTTTTCACAATAGCTGTAAATTTCTAAATTAGAAAAATCTATTAATTTTAGTAGCACATCGGCTATAGACTCTATTGTAGACTGCGGACGTGCGGAGATTGTTCTTCTTAAACCACGTGACCACTTTTCCCCTCTTCTTCTCTTGCGGAATGTATCTCATTGTATTGTATTAGAACATAATGAAACATCAGTACATTGAAATGTGAGTGCTTCATGGTATTATGTATAGAAAAAACTAACTATAAAGCAATATGCCAATGTTTTTAAAGGGAATAAGTCTCTGAGAATCAAACAGTGGAACCCCAGGTACACTTCTCTTTCAGATAAGTATGTTGTGTAGCGAAATTAAGCTAATTTATAAATTAATTAATTTATATTCTAAATTATGCTACACAGTGTGTATTTTACTTAATTTCTGTGTTAATTTCTTTTATCTTCAATTGGAATTCTGTACTTAGAATAGTAAGTTCTTTACTTTCGTTTTTTGGACGCGCTTGGCAGTAGGCAATGGAAATGGGTGTGTTTTTCATGTTATATCTGGATTTTAAAATACTTAATTTGAGTTTATCTAGTTATAACTTATGCTAGAAGAAACAGAAAGATTTGCACGTTAATTTAAAATTATTTTCAAGTTGATAGCTTAATTAGTTTGTGAAATATGCTCATTTAATTAACAAACTTTTGTAGCTTTGTAGGATTTGGTGTAGTTGCAATTTCATCATTTTTAAGCTGCTTTTGGGGTGATTTATGGTGAAGATCACTTTGTGCTTCCGGTAGAGTTCTAGATTCACTATCAACAGGTGTTTCTATTTGGTGAAGCTTCTGGCGATGGGGAGGGCGGGCGAAAGGTGTTGAACTGACTCTCTGAAAAGTAAGAATTTTTATACTGTTTTCTTCGGAGCGTCATTGTCAGGAATTGGCACACTTTTGAGTGAGTTTTGCCGCCGTTGGTAAAGGTTTGTAACAAAAAGCCTCTGCACTCGATTTTTCGTCTTCTTAAACTCTCTTGATTCAAGATATTAGCTGTAGTGCTGCTTCATAGGGCGACGGGCAATTTCTTTGCTCCATGAACACTCTTGCGCTCTCTTTTCCTCCAGTGAAAGCTGCGATGCGGAATAGCAGTGAAGGGCAATAATATGGTTCCCTCTTAATCTCGAAGGAGGGTTTGTTGTATTACTTTGCCATCAGCTAACATGTGTTTCTCCACCGTGGAAGTCTGGTTCATCTTCGTCTTGGTGCTGCTGTGGTCCACTACATCTTGCTGATTCATCATGACCATCGCCTAGCCATTTATTTTCTCCTTTCGTGGTCAAAGGATTTAACTCGGATGTCTCCTTTTTCATCTTCTGTGGCACCCATATTCATGGAGCTATGGACGTTGCTGGAAGGGGCCATCAGTCATCTGTAGTGGATTTCTACGTCTTGCCAGTTGACCAGTTTAGCATCACCTTCTAGTCCGCGCCGAAAACGTTCCCCTGCCTTCTGCTTATAGAATTGGATGTTTCCTGGGTTCTATTTAATTCTGCTAGCAGTTTGGATTTTAATAGATAAGTAATTCCTTCTTAGTGATCATTTAATTTACTTCAAGTAATTCATTTCAAAATCAAGTTAGAAAGATGTAAATTCCTTTTACTTCATTTAGTTTATGGCAGTCTTGAAATTTACAATCAAAAACAATTCTTTCTTTTGCTGAAACGTAGGGAGATTTAAGATAATTATAACATTCTATATAATAGTATTCAAGTATTAAAGTTAATTCTGTTAATATTGAGAGATATATAATTATGTGATTACAAGTGCAATGAGTTAATTATCAATTAAACTTCATTTGTAATTTAAGATATTATTGATTCTAATTTTATTATGCTAAAATGTACAATATTTTATTTTGACTCCTAGGAGGAAACATTCTAATTGCTAATAGTTTAAATTAATTTAAAAGTAAAATAAAAGTCTATTTCTCTTACAAATTTAGCATGATGCTTTATTTTATTTACTGGTAAGCTTATGCATGACACTCACACCAGTTATGTTAGGATATTTAAATTAATAACAGCAACGCTAGTTTTAATGTACTAACCACTAAAAGCTCTAATTTATATTTGGTGTTCTTCAAAGGCATGCACTAATATAACAGGTAGAGAGTAGTAGGAGGCAGCAGAAGTGAGTGGAGCAACAGAGAACTTCACCATTGATCGTTCAGGTAACGCCCCACCATACTAACCATCTTTGAAATTAGCCTCATTGTGAAATCGTTAGTACACTGCTGACTTGGAATGGAAGACATTATAGGCTCTTGTTGGGGATGAGACGACTTTATTTCTGATATCACAGTTGAGTATTTGCTATGTGATGCGCTCCATAGTACATGTTCGTCTGAGCAAATTCCTGTTTTATTGAATCCCACCGTTGTACAGCCTCTTGTTTTGTTCAGTATACATCGTGGAGGCTAATTACATTCAGCTTGTCTTACGTTATTCTGCCTGGCTACTTTTGTTTCAGGTACACAATAAGCATTTTCTTTCATTTTCTCTGAGAAAATGAAGAATTTAGAAAAACAGGGGAATGATATGACGGTCACTGAAAAGGCCGATCTAGATCTTGCCTTTGTGAAGGCTCAGCGGAAATGTGTTGTTAAGTATGTAAAGTTTGGTTTAGTTAAAACGTTTCTGCTTATTTTAAAATCGGTGCTACAGATCTAGTGCTTTGTCTGATTTCATCAGAATATGTAAATGAGAGGAGTTTAAATGAAATAGAAATGAAAGTTAAAAGAGGAGGATTGGCACTAGGCCGAACCTTAAAGCAAACTCCTCTACTTTCATCCAACGCGAGTTTCCTGAGTTGGATTTTTCTGATATAGCGAATTGCTCTTTTAAATATTGCACAATTGCCATTTAGCTCGTGAAATTTACCGAGCTAGGTGCTAGGATAGATTTAATTTTCGAATAATGTATAACTTACGTTCACAAAATGTTTTATAGAAACATAAGGTATGCGTTTAATTCTTTACAACTCCCTTGCCCATTAGGTTTGAATGGGAAGAAGAGGTACACTGTCTGTCAAATCAATTTGAGAACGAATTGTCGTCCTTTAACTATAACTTTGGCCAACTCTACCAGCACCCCTTTTTCCGTCATTCAGAAGCTTCCGTCTAACAAATTCCAACACACCCCTCAAAAAAACTGGATCTCTCCTTTCTCAGAATATAGGCTTAGTAAAAGCGTCGCAAATTACATAGCAGTTTCTATGCCCTCTCCTACAGCGAAGCAGTCCGATTCATCACTACTCTTGTTTTGAATAAGAAGCACCTACAGGTAGGAAGTGTTTTTACAATTTTTACATTTTTATTTGTTGCAAAACCCCTCCATATGTAGCAATGTTTTACTTAATCCCCCTCAAAAGTCGCATTTTCCATTCTTTTACTTTAGCAAAAAGTATTTTCATTTTAAGTACGCATTCGAACCTGGTCCTTATTTAGCTTTTACATTTGACAATCAAATTTTTCGATAAAAAATTTGAGCTTTACTTTGTAATTAGTACAGCATTTTATTATTTTTATTCTTGTCATTCATTTTACCAATTTTATTGACATTTCTTTCGTTTGTAATTCATTCAATTTTCCCCTTAATTATCAATGTTTTATTTCGGCATTACATGTAAAATGTTTTCCTTGTAACGTTTGTTTTCTTTTGTGTTCGGACAACAAAAACTGGTAGGGAAAAGAGACCAATTCAATGAGAGCCTCAAACTTGTATAGATTTTTTTAAATATTGTATATGAAAAATTTCTAGAATTAATAACCATTAAACTAATTGACGACAGAGGTCTCAGTGAGATGATCGGAATGAAAGCAGTTCTTGTTGTTCAGTTAATTGACTTTGTTTAAAGCTTCAAAACACTTTTCCTTTGACAAGTTCTGTTTGGAGCTTTAAATAAAAAAGGATTAACTTTGTTTTTCACTGTTTTTGTTTTTTCAACCTTTACTTTTTCTGTTCCAAATGTATAGCATAAAATTTGCAAATTAAAAAAAAACGGAAAATAGGTAGGGGATCATGGTTTTTACAATCCTTAAATAATTCTCTCATATATTTCATTTCCCATATTAGATAGTTTAAAGACGAAAATATACAGATTCTGTCTTAACGATAAAAGAGAAGAACGTGATTAGAACCTGATTACCTTTTATTTTGAAAGAAAAATTCCCATATTGAAAATATTTAAAGGATTAAAGATATAGCATGAATTGGAAACGATCTCGTTTTTACACCCTTAGCATTAAAGCTTTGATTTAATGTTTCTGCTCTAAAATTCCGAACAAAAAGTCTTTCAAAACTTTTATTCTTTAAATTATGTGTTTCTCTTGATAAATATTTAGATAACTTGGAAACTTAACAAATAGTTTTCAGAACTGAAAAATACTGATACCTCAGATATCAAAAGTTAGCTGTTGCTTTCCCACCAAAACGTTAACTACAGCCTCTTTTGAGAAGGATGTAAAATGATTTTTTTAAAACGAAATGTTATCAGAAAACTGGTTTATTCGAAAAAAAAAAGTCTCAAATTATGGCATTTATTTGCTCTCAATATTTAAGGTACTAGGAATTTAAGTCGCTGTTTATTGGTTTAATAAATTACCCAGGTAAAGTAAGGCCGAAGAAACTATACATTTAAGAAAAGGGATGCTTTTATGAAGGACTTTCTGAAGGAAACTGATTCATATTAATACGATTCTTGGATAAAACCATAAAAAAATCCTTGCGATCAGGTTATTCGTCGGGATTCGAAGCTGGACCAAACCAGCAGATTTCATTGAACATATTCATTCGGTAACTTACATCTTTCATAGAATTAAATCAGGATCACTATACGTAAGGGATCTATAACCATGAATCTTTATTTGAAGATACAAACTGAATGAGATCTTAACTTCCTGCTTATCACAGAATGGATTATTATAACTATTTGTTTATGGCATTGTACACTGGGTTTGTTTGCCTAAAGGGAGGATGTCTTTGTGGAATCATCACTTCCTTTCACGCACCTTACAAGGGTAATTGGCTAGTATTCACATTGTAAATGAGAAATAACGCGAAAACTTTTATGGAACCAGATAGTTTGCTGGGACTCAGGTCAAACTGCCAGCTCTGAGCATTTTTATTCTTGAGCTACTGCTAGGTTCTGCATAATACAGCATGTACAGAAGATACTTTTGAAAAGCAGCATTTAAAGAGCTAAAAGTTTCAAACTATATACATTTCATACAGAGTGCTTGTGCTGCTATGTACATTTCATACAGAGTGCTTGTGCTGCTACCGATTTTTTGGATGGACAAACGGTTTTCGGTTGGATGTAGATGATACACAGCTAAAAAAACTCTGCAGCACAAAAGTATGGAATCTGCCGTCAGTATTACCTAAAAACATCTGCTAAATCTGGAGTTCGTAACCCTATGTCCGCGGGCACCATGGGGCCCGCCACTTTAAAATGGCGGGCACACGTTAAAGGAACTTTTTATTCCCATATTGGAATTAAAATGTTTTAGTTTTCAATAAAATTCTATGTGAAAGTTTTCTCATTTTTAATGAATCCTGCCGTCCAACAGATATTCTAGAATGTACTCTTAGGAAAAAAAAGTTGAGAATCCCTGCGCTAAATACGTCATCGGAAGTTGGCAATCAAATGGTGTACGTCTGGAAGAGCAAGTATAAAAGCGAAATGCTCCAGTGGAAGCATAGTTTTAAATAGAAACATGTTTGTTGCCCCTATTACGTAAGTTTTAATAATTATTTTACATTGGACATGGCATATTGCAAGTTTTATAGAGCCATCATAGATTACAGTCAAGGTAATTGGTTGCAACTCTTAATCAAGGTTTACAATTAATTATTATATTAAGTAGAAAATCCATCGGTTATATGAAATAACCGCTGTCCTAGATATTATAAATTGTAATTAAAATGATGTGTGCAAAGGTGTCTGCTAATTCAAACTGAATTGAAACTGAACAGGGCAGGCGGCGAGGACGCCCTTTTGCTTACTGCCCCACGGGATTTCCCCCTTCTACTTGCTTAATTGCTTAAAGTAGAATGCAATGAAGAAACCCACTGGCGGTACATTTCTTTCTCTGCTCAGTGGTTTCTTTTTGTCGAGAAAGCCGATTTTGTGCAGCTTTAGCTCCTTTTATCTTCTCTTCAGTGCTGTATTTTCTAGGAGGCATTCTTAAGAGAAATTATGTTAAGACGTAGTTTTTATGTAAAACAGATGATTGCCAATGCAAACAGACACGATCAGTTTGCGTTCAGCCTTAAATTATTTCAAAAACAGATGATTGCTAATGCAAACAAATGTTCACTTTCCCCCTGACGCGCTCAACTTGCGTTCAGTTGCAAACCATTTCAAAAACAGATGATTGCTAATGCAAACAAATGTTCACGTTCCCCCTGACACGCTCAATTTGCGTTCAGCTGAAAATTCCGTTTAAAATACAATGTCGGAATAAAGTCGATCAAAATTTTAAACTCTTTACGCGAAAGGATATTTAGCATAGCAGTTTGGGTAAACCTACCTGATGAGATGTACTACGCACAACTCGTTAGTTGGTTGGTTAGGTAATTCATATGTAAATATAGCTAAATGTATAATAAGCAACAATTGTATGAATTAAAAATATTTAAATACAGTGATAATTTAACTAAAACAATGATAACTATTGTGATAAAAGTTATTTTAATATTTGAATCCCGTGGCAACTTCACCCCATTGGCTACTACAGTTATGCAAGCAACCAATAAACTATCGGCGACAAACAGACACTTAAGCCGCATATAATAAAGATTATGTGGTTCATAGTTCATTTCACAGTACATGTGCATTCTCCTTATATTGTTAATAATATGCAAGGCTACCGCTCATTTCATTTGTCAGGTTTCAAGAATATAAGATTATTACTATTATAATTTACACATAAAGGTTACAGTTATATTTCTACTCTTAGATGAAGCAAAACATTTGCAGATATAAGTTTACTAAATTTATTTGAATGCATGTAGGTTTGTAGTAAGAAAAACGAAATTAAGTGAACGTCCATCTGACGTTCAGGCTCGCGAAAACGCGTTGCTTTATTTATGAAGACTTTTTTTGTCAGAAAAAAAGACTTAATTTGATAATTTTATTTCTAAGATAAACTTCCAAAAGGCTTGGAAAAGAACATACAGTTTTTTTTCAAAAAACTAAAAATGAAAATTCTATATCATTGAAAAAACCCTTCATAGAGGATGGAATATCTAATACTTTAAGTAACGTCTCTCTCCGATTTATCACTGGTGCAACTAAAACCACCCCAGTCGATGCATTCTTACTAGCACACCCCATAGTACCCACTGTAGAATAAATAGCACTAATCCTGTGGGAAAACGCTTAGGAGAAGCAGACTGCTTTTCCCTGTGGAACTGTTGCTACTGCCGGAGAGAAAACTTAAAACTCAGAATCGTTTTCTTCGGGCAGTCTTATCCGTCAGAGATCATCTAGGCCTTAGATGGGAAGCTGAAACTTTTGTGAGATCGTAATGCCCAACTGATATCAGAAAAAATGTATGCCCAACTGATATCAGAATTAATCTGTTACACAAAATCCTTAAAAAGGAAACAAATAACCATATTTTAAAATATATGTCTTTGGAAACCATTAATGCCTTATAGTCTAAGAGTAAATGACTGTATGTGTTTATAGATGGCTCTGTGGCGGCTGACAGTATCAATGCAGACGCTATATTTCACAAACTGTTTTCATTTTACAATTCTGCTGCAAAGAATAGGGCTGCTTTTGATGCTGATATCCCAATCATACGCGTAACCATATCCCAACTCGAATGTCAACTTGAACGTCTCTCAAAGGTTGTCATACTTTTTGATTCTAAAGTTACTCTTCTAACCATTTCTTCTTTTGAATCAGCAATGTATGTAGATGTTTTAAAATGTTAGCAGTTTCTAAATAACTCAGCCAGGAAAGCAGAACAGTTCCTATGTAATAGATACCATCACACTGTGGCCTTCATGGAAATGATAAGGCAGTTTTGTTGAAAAAGAAAGGAGCCAATATTCGCCAAGTAATTAGCAATCACATCCCTTTTTACACTTCCAAAAGAGTAATTAAAATTACTACGAAGAAGCATTTTGGAAATACGTTACCGAAAAGAACAGTCATATGTATCGATTAACAGAATTTTGTTACTCCTTTATAGCCTAGAAAAGCATCTGTTGCTATCTTTCGTCTTGTTATTGCCCTTTTAAAACAACTACATAGAATGAACATTATTCCAACCCCAATTCGTAAATTGTGCAACCTTCGTAAGAAAATTTATGTCTCACATCTGAATCGTTGCCCAACACTTAATGCTGGAACACTCTCGGAGAGATATTGAGAGACGGGACACAAAATAGATTTACATACTGTGGACACATTTTCGGATTCGCTGTTATCTTTCACCTTTGTTTGATCAGTTTACATTTCTCCTTATAATCTGCTGTTAGAAATAAATTTAAAAAAAGCTTTATAGTAAATAATATGATCGCAGCACAATGCGGTTCAAGTTTACAGTAAATAATATAGTCATAACATAAATACAATATATTAATTGATTCATTAGAATATATTATTTACAGTAAATGTGTTGTAATACGGTGAAAGTGTTTACAAACGATGTTCTTGTTGTGGCTTCGGATGGAATATTGGAATATGTTTCTTTCTAATCTCCTCTGATAAAGTATTTAATAATCATAAACTTATTTATAATAATACACTCACTTAATAATCCATGTTGATATGAGGAAAAAGATTAATATGTAAAAACATTAGTTTTTCGAAATAGGAAAGTTTCAAAAATTAGCAATGTCTTTGCTGTGATTCGAACCAGTGAGCTTCGAACTGCTAAGTAGATACCACGATAGCACGAATGAGAGAATAAGGTAATTCTTAAATGCATGTCAAGAAATTCAGCGGTCCTTTTAATTACGTGAAGGGTAATATTATAATAATACTGCTAGTATGTAGATAACTCTGAAATTTATGAGGCAATAGCAGCCAGTATGCACTAGAAACAATTGTTTGTTAAATATGTAAATTTAAACTCTTTTATGTTCGCAGACAATAATTTTTTGCATGAACTGTGATTTATCAACTCAAGATGATCACTAGTATATATCACGAAGCCACCAGTTTCATCCGCTAATTTTATATGTATGTCGACCGCCTTATCCTCGACCATCAGCGCAAACGCGCATGCGCTATTCGGACCGAATTATTCTCAAAACAGGGTGGAAGAATAGGGACTTTTTCCCCTCCAACATATCTCTTTCCGGAGATGAGAAGACTTTCACGTAGCAGCAAGTAATAACGCCCATTTTGGACGAGTCTATGTGTTTTGGCAGAATGTCAGCCAGGGTTGCGTTTAAAACGGTCGAATTATAAAAGAAAGGAAAACTAGACTGACGCAAATATGTTACACAGCAATGATTTTCTATGATTTTAAAGTGGAGCTAAATAAAAAAAATGCATTAAACCTCTATACTTAGCATAAAGACGTGAAGCTCCATCTTCTACCAAACTATCCATTCGGATAGTTTACAAAATTTTGTAAAGGTCGAAATATTTCGCTAGATGAAGAAACATGTAGAAGTCCTTTGTCAGCTATAGCTGCAGAAAATGTGTTCAGCCTTACGAAAAATGTTAATATATGATAATCTCTGTGTCTAATAAATAATAGAGAAAGTACTTAACATTAAATCAGCAGCTACACATAAAATTATTCAAGAAGGTCTGAATATGAAAAATTAGTTTGTCGATCAGAGCCTCATAAATGAAAAGAACACTAAAACTCAAAAAGAGTCGGAATCAGTAAAGAAGACTTAGATTTACTCAATGTTGGTAAACACCGCATTATTTCTAAACTCAAAATTGATTATCAAACAAAAATGTACCTTTTTGATTATGCCTTAGTACATCAGGTATACTTAGTTTCTCGTGTTTACATCAAGCATACTTAGTTTCTCGTGACTTTTTTAGACTGAATTCCAAAAAAATCAGATAATTATTGCCGAAGCAGTTACTGCATTTTCGACCCTCGGTTGCAAATTTGTTCGTGGAGGTACTATGCTTAAAATACGACAGTATTACAATATTCACAAAATAAACATCTTCTGGGAGACAGTGCGGAAGAAAACTATTAGGATACACCCCCAAAACATTAATAACTACAAAAAGACAGGTGATTCTTGAGCTTAACATGCTTACAAAACTCAGTTTCGTCACATACAGTACGATGGAAACTACATAAGCAGAATATTTATAAGTAAAGTCAACACGATGACCGAACAACGATGACCCCCTAATCAACAAAGGTGAAAAGACAACGAACTATAAGAGATGTATTCAGTTTCCTTCAGGAGTTGCAGGTATGGAAGACAGTTACAGCTAAATGAAACACCACTGTTTTCCAAAACTTCTTCTAGAAGTGAATATTAAGGGACTCATGCTCCCTGCATTGCAGTGCATCTTCTCATTAGATAGACTGACAGTCTCGAATTTCTTGAATAAAACACATCATACTGTTAAAACAACCATCCATTTCTTCTAATCTGCTATGTGTGATCTTCGGCTAATTTTTAATCTAAGGCAAAATTTATGTGGCAGTCGTTTTCATTCCAAAGATGAGATTGATGAAGCTACGAAACTATATTTTTCATCGATTCCAAGAAATGGATAATTTGTAGCAACTAATTTTGGAAAATTCGTCTATAAAAGTGCATTGATGTCGAAAGAAACTCTTTGAACTCACACAGAGTTTGGTAAATTTAATCTTTACCACCTGCTTGTATCTCGGAAATTTTACAATGGTCTTCGTAACAATTTAAAATACGAATCACTTAGTCACGAGATCACAAGTGTTTCATTAATCGTGTCTTAAATTAAAACACTTTGTGAATTACTTATTAAACCTCTTTACAAACTAGACGCAGAAGCATTTTTAAAAGAGATAATGATAAATTACCTTAAAATACGCAGTTTAACACTTTTAATATGAAGTCACCTTATGACAACTTGCATGACACCTAGCTGCATCTAACCTGGGTAATATGTTTGTCACCACTCAGCTTAATTTTAAACCCTCTACATGTTATTAAGGTAATTACATTTCCTATTTTCTGCGACAAAGAAAAAAGGAAAATGTTAATAACTTGTTCTCTCTCTCGTTCTCTCCGAAGTTACTTTGGGAAATACATTAAAGAACTATCGTTGGCAGTTTATAAATTCTTTAACGACACATCCGTTAGAAAGACAAACCATTAAAAAAGCGAGAAAACCCGTTGTTTTAATTATGATCCTTCGCGATCTTCAAATTTTTCGTCTGGAACTTTGTTTCGCTTACCCTAAATTAATTTCAACAGAGTTTATTTTTCTGAAACACATTCTAAGCTTTTACGTCGAAAAAATGGAAATTTCTGAACTCTTAAAGAAAAACTGTTTCATAATGAATGCTTCTGTTACGCGCTAAATTTGCGAATATCTCAAAAATGGCAAAGAATATATTTTGAAGTGTTTGCTTTGGAATTTATTCTCGCGACGTATTTGGAAATTTATCTTTCCAATATACACTTAAGCGGAGGATTGTTTAAATGTTTTCCTTCTTGATGTTCAAGTAAAGTATGATATGTGTGCATTTTCTACACAGACATTGGAAAAACTATTATACGAATGTATTCCATTTTCCTAAATTTAAACAAAATTTTTCATCCGGTGTTTATTATCTGTTCTAGTGTTAGTTTTAAACTCAATGTCTAAGCTACTAATATTCAACTAATATTCAGCAAAATTGTATTTTTGCTTTCTGTACATTGGTTGTCCAAAATAAAACAAATATTGGGCTTAAAATTGTCAGTTATATTTCTATTGATTTTGCAGTAAATTGGAAAACTGGCACTCTTTTTTGTATGATTGTTTTACATATGTTATTAAATCCTTTAAAACTGAAAATTTCAATTGCGGGTTTTTAAAACTTAGTTTCTCGTGACTTTCTTAGACTAAATTCCAAAGCAATCAGATAATTATTGCTGAAGTAGTTACTGCATTTTCGACCCTCGGTTGCAAATTTGTTCGTGGAGGTACAATGCTTAAAATATGACAGTATTACAATATTCACAAAATAAACATCTTCTGGGAGACACACCAGTGGGGAAGAAAACTACTAGGTTACACCCCCAAAACATTAATAACTACAAAAAGACAGGTGATTCTTGAGCTTAACATGCTTACAAAACTCAGTTTTGTCACATAAGTACGATGGAAACTACATAAGCAGAATATTTATCGCAGGGCTGGAACATACACTTTTAACAATTAAATGCAGAGTGGAAATTAAAATGATGCCAAAAACATAAACTATGGAATGTCAATCATGGAAACAAATACTGTTTTCTGATAAGTCCACTTTCGATTTTTCAATACTCAAAATGGAATTATGTGAGAATATCATCGGCAGACACTTGCAATCCAGACTTTCTACTTACTTGAAATGCAATATGGTGATAGTTCAGTTTTGCTTTTGGCAAGTTTTTGTGCGTGATTTGCAGAAAGTACTATTATCATGTTACATAAGAAATCAGATTTTACATAAAAGAAATAATTATGATTATTAACCGTTCTAAGTGACCGTGTTCACTCAATGCCACAAACACTGTTTTTTGTGTGCAATTGAATATCCGAAGAATATTCTTCGAATTTAAACTGCTCAATCATAGCTTAAAACACGGGAAGTTAAGCATTTTCTCTTATCTTTGCAATCATTAGACTTGGCATATTACTGAACAATTATGGTCTGTTCTGAAACAAAAGGGTGAGAGCCCTGTTTTTCAGTCTCACTATGTCTCAAAGGATAGGAGCATTTTCTAGTACAAGAATTTGAATGAAATACCTATCATCACAAATCCGAACTTGTATGCTTGCATTCCATGAAGAATTAAAGCAGATTTAAATGTCAGGTGTGATGTTATATCATATTAGTAACGATTCTGAGCTTTTAGCTGATTCTACTATTACGTTTTTAGACGATGTTTGTATTTCTGTTCCTAAAATGCGCAACATATCTTGTAGGTTAATTTGAAATGAGCATTACTGCACGAGTTTATATTTTCTTCAATGATAATCATAAATTTTGCATTCGATAAATTTGAAACAAGGAATATATTACTTGATAATGTTTATATTTGTAGGGGTTTTCCTTTATTTTGCATAACAAATTTATTTTAAGATTGATACTTTTCTTGAACATCTCAACTTGCCCTTGTATTTTCTCGCCAGGATTAAAATTTAAAATTAAGTGAAGTGAGTATTTAAACGGGTAAAACTCTGAGTTTATTCAGAGCGTGTTTTCGCTAGCCAGCACACGTTTCGTTGTTACCTTGCTACCTTGCTGTTACGTCAGTAAGCCTTTTGGCCATTTCGGATTATCGTCACGCCTGTTAGGTTTGAGAGTCAACCTCTTAGGTGTAAATTAACGTGCTAATCCAGCACTATTCTATTTTAGCTTCGACTTGAAATATATTCTACAGTTAAGTTTCCCACCGCAAGTTGACGGTGTTTTGTACTGCACGAAGATCGTGCCTTTCTGTTGAACTTTGATTTAATAAAAGGTTACTTTTCACCCTTTCCCTGTGCTGGTATTTATTCACGCCTGTGCGAGAATTCGACACGTTCATTGTAGGATCTAGAATAGTTTATGTGGAGTAGAAGAGACAGATTTTATATATCAACATTTGCTTATAAACGTTTCACAGTAAACGACCTACATATAAAACAGAACTCAACATTTTTAGCTCAAATGTGGAATGAATACATAGAAATTCTTGAAATCCTTTGGGAACTTATGTTGTCTGATATCGAATTCACATAATGTGTTGCACCTGTCTTCCGAGATATAATTTCAGAAGAGGTAATAAAAACAACTCATTTTTATTCCTAAAAAATGAGTCACGTGATGTACATTGAAGAAATGAAGATACTTTAACTTTTCAGACAGAGAGGATACTTCTGGCTTAAGGGTCAACAATGGCCACTAAACGTTTTCCTTCTTTCTTATGAGAGGATAAAATGAAATCTCAAACTTGGTTTCCCTGAAGAATTAAGCACATATCTTTCAAAGACTTTTGCATGATGGATATAGTTTTCCCAAACTTTCGTTTCTTATTCTTGAGGCTTCATATTTCACGATAAACTCATTCATACATCCAAAATGTGCATTGTTTTTAAATTTTTTCTGACTAGGGAAAAGCATTTTCTGTTAAATCGCAGAATTTATACTGAAGCTATCAAAAATGCTGGCTTGACTGCAGATTTTTGCGCGAAAAAGATTTCTCTGAATTTTGACAAAATCTGGTAAATTTCAGAAACAAAGCAATTTACGATTGGCGATGATTTGGAAAAGAAGAATGTTTCGTAGACCTAAAACCAAAAAAGAGGATCTGGAGAATTTTCACGAAATCATAAATTAGTGACATCATAAAATACAGAATAATAATAATACAACGAAAGATATAGAAGACAATAAATAATATTTATTACTAATGCATATATTGATGAATTAATTTTAATTGTTTAACGTCTCTTTCCAAAAATGTATTCGCAGAAAAATTTTCCTTCCCGATTTTCAAACAGCAAAACTGATATAAAAGGTGAATATATGAGTAAACACGATGCTTGTAATTACTGAGTATTTGTTTACCAAATAAATGAATATTTTTCATGAATTAATTTCCTTTATTATTATTACCTGAAAATAATGTTATTTGCTAATTTCCAAAAAATAAGTGTAAAATGTTACCCATTCAAACAGCCTTCCGTTTACCAGTTTCTGAAATTAATGTTCTAGAAAATAGTTTTCTGATTCCTTCTGATGATGCTTTTAGTACTTCTGTTTAAGTAAATTAAAGGTATATAAGTAAAGGATATTGCAGTGCAAACGTTATACAGCAAAAGGAAGTCACTTGCGACCTAAATACTGTATATTCTCATATTATACTTTTGCTTCATCTCTAACAATACATTTTCATGCAAAATTTTAAGATTAAAGTTAAGATAAAATTTTTAACTTTTATATAGAGTTTGTAACACAAACATTTTTGTGTTTTTAACCATTTCCTTCACGTAAGTTTTTTTTATTTATGGGTATCGAAGCAAATTAAAAAATTACAAGGAAATTTTATAATAATATAACATATCTATTTACTTCAACATTTGCTGTTTGTTCACTACTTTACAAAGCCTTTTTTTTGTAGATTATGTTAAAATTGTGAGTTCATAATAAATTCAGTTAATGCAATTTTAGAAAATTCAAATAGAAAACGAAAAGTAATGAGAGATACGGACCATAAAATTATCAAAGAGTGCACATATCTCTCAGTTTTAGAATGATTACAGAAATTTTATAATGTAAATTTACTGTAAAAACATAGCAGAAGTAATTTTCATGAATATAATTGCAAGCACTTTTAATTTTATGAGACAACATTAAATCATTAGGATCTTTTCAGTTATAACCGAGTAACATTGCCTTTTGACCCCGTTAAATTAAATGTGTCCTAATTTTTTGTATGCTCTTATTTTTTAAATTAAATACCGCTAATAAATAGTTTATAAAATGTCAATTATACTCGATCTTTAGTTATTGAAATAATAAGCCTAACAGATGTATTTCTTATGTTCAGAAAAATTATGCAACTTTGCGAAATGAGCTGATAACAAAAGTTTAGTTTTTTTTTTATGGAAACTGGCAAATATATCTTACTACAGAAATCTTTGCAGCGTGTATTGCCGTATAATGGAAAAGATCCAATCATTATGCTACAATGTAATCGTAAATCGGTATTCAAACGTTTGCTTATCAATTGTTGTTCCCATTCTTCCTTTTAAAATGCAAAGGTAGGAAACAGGTTAATATTCACTTTTAACGTAGGCAAAGAAAATCAAATCTAACCTGAGCAAGAAATTTAATTTAAAATTATAATTACAATTTATTCATGTAAAATTACACTCTACCTATAAGTATTTAATATCGAAAACACAAGGAACAAAATCAAACATAAAGTTTCTAACTCTGCTGTCTCAGCATTTTTATATTTAAAAAAAAAATTCAAATAATCTCCACATCGTTATAGAACTCTTCCTCAATCTTCCTTTCAGAAATATGCATGTCAAAGTAGAGAGCTGGCTGTTTAAAACTTACATAGTATCGAAATTTCACAGAAGCATTTTACAAAGCTATTTCTTCGCATGAAAGATTTATAAGCTACAGAATGAACGTCGAAAAAATACAGTCAGACTAAAAAACCAACGTGTTTCCTTTAAGAATAGGTCTTTGTTTGACTTGAAAAAGGAAAGAAAAAGCGGGGAAAAACACACATCTATTATCTCAAGATTGTTTAAAATTCAGTAAAATGTCTTACAGTTGTACATTTTATAACTATATATTATACAGCTATACCATTTGTACAACTGCATTACTGTATGTATACATATTAGTGGCAAAAGGAAAAATCTAGCATTTTATCGAATACCTAGGTACTCTTTACAAAGCTATATATAGTGTGTTTACTAAGTTTTTTTTAAACGAAAATACAAATACATAAGTTTTAATTTATTAGCTTAATTAGTTTATAGAGATAATAGTTTCTAATAAACATCCATTTTAAGTCTAAATACTTAGTGGCACACGGTTCTGCAACTGCTGGGTTCATAGTTATACATTTGCCTGAGTGGCTAAATACGAGTATTTTAGACAAAGCTTCGCAACATTGGTTGACCGTCAAGCAGTTTTAGATTTTACGATGTTTCAATTTAACTTGTCGGAACACATTTTCTATTCCTACCATTTCTTCATAAGAATGTGTTCGCGAATATACTAAGGTTTTGAGTAGGCGTATTAATTTTGTATTGTGCACTTGTTTTAATTCGGATGTGTGTATTGATTTCTCGCAAGTTAACAACGTTGAGCCATATAATTTCAATGTGTTTAAAGTTCCAATGATTGAAGTATCTTATTCAGTAAGAGAGGTCGTTTAGAGTCTGAATAAAGTGAGAAGTATGAAATGGTAGGGAAAGATAGAGATTTTAAAATTGTTATATAGAAGGAAGCTGGATATTGAGGTGATACAGTTTTTCGTGCTTAAGTTGGTATCACAGATTCAAGGTTTTGTTAATTTGTGTAATCTAAATAATTTGGCGATTTTTTACTAGTAAAGTATGAAAGTCATAGCTTGGCCGACATAGATGGGCTGCTAGACATGGTGATGGATGCAGAGGTAGAAATAGCTATAGCTATGGATTCTCTTATAGATATAGTCATAGATTTAGCGGGAAAGATGATGTGAAGAAGTAGAAGCGGGGCATAGTACTTGGCGAGGTGGGAGAGCCGAAAGGGCGTGAACAAAAGTGTGGATAATAAAGCTAGTGTCGGGGAAAAAATAAGTCTCTTTAAGCAAGGAGGACTGATGTAGATTGAAATGAGCAGTCACTCAAGGATAAAGATAAATTCTTCCAAGTGTAATTGAGTCTAATGTTGTTGAAGAAAGTAATTTGTCCGTATACCGAAATGGTTCTGAATGGAATTCTCAGAACAGCTTTTAAAACGCCGAGGCACAGAACAATTTCTTGACGGAAAGTATATTTCATAAAGAGTTTTAAAAAATACAAGATGTTAAAATTTAGGGGATAAATGTGAAAACAGCGCAGACTCAGTGTTGTAAGTGCATAGGAAGCGTAACGTTAAGAGTCTAGGCAAAGGACAAGAAGTATAGAATGTTGTTCTGTAATGCAAGGAATTTGCAACCCAAAGTAATCTCACTGTTAGATTTCCTATAAAAAGAGAGATCATGTATTAATTCATAGCAGATACGATTGAACTGCAGAAGCGTAAGTCCAGGCAAGGACAGAATAAGCAACAACCAGCCCTAGATCAGAAAGACCTGCTAACGACTGAGAAACGGAAACTACTGGACCTGAAATGCAGTATATCTGCTTTTTTTTATGAATGCCGGGCACTTGCCTATAACGGCATTGGCCACTACTAAGGCCAGACGTGGTGACCATTTTATTGTGGAGGCACCTAATAGGCGGCCACCTCCTATGAAGCGACAGACAATTTTACATCCATGCCTTCTCCAAGATTCGAACCCGGGCCTTTCAGTATCGCAATTAGGCTCCCCTAACCACTATACCGTCTGGGCGGTTATACCTGCTTTATTTGACAGGTGAAACTTTCGCTTCAGGAACCAAACTGTGCAACTGCGAAAAAATTAAATAATATATTATAGAAACGTATATTAAGGAGCTGATAAAAACGTAAAGTCTTCATTTCGATAAGTAATGCTTATTCTAGTCCAGTAGGTTTGTGTAGGAAAAAGACTAATTTATCTCCCATGGACGATAAAGTTTGGCAATTCGCCGTTGATTATGCGAAATTAAAAAAGCATAAAAAGTATCAACCTTATTCCCTACAAATAATTACGGGGCTTATCAAACGATTCAATTGTCTAAATGCATGATAAACACAGATTTAACTTCTAAGTCTTTCGATACTAAGTACTTTCTACACTATAACTACTAAGTCGGATGTGTATGCATTTTTAAGAATGCCATTTGATTTAGTTACAGCTGCCGCAACTTCTAACTGACGATGAGCATTATTTTGTGGCATTATATATATATATTTATTTATTTATTTATACAATATCACAGTCATCACCAATACAAACTATGAGCATATTGAAGACCTGTATGAAGTAATTTCACTACTACAAAAAGAAGGAGCGTAAATGCATCGAAAGGTAGTTTCGTGGCTAATGCACTTCATTATTTAGGTTACAAATACCCTAAAGAGCGTCATAAACAGACAACTAGAAAATCACTACAGATAAATTTACCCGCTACGCCGATGTTAGTATTACGTTTGGGGTGTAACATATAGTTAATATTAGAGAACTTTCTATTCTTTTGAGAAAGAATCCGGGGTCCGCCAAATTGCGAGAAAGTATTCAAGGAACAAACTCGTTAAGTACACCCCCCTTGTGCGGCTGCCTTGGGACGAAACGAAAAGAGCTTTTTGTTTGACAAATGCCGCAGTTATGTGACATGCCACTGTCTGAACCGTATCATGCGGAAGCTGTGTCTTTTCTTCTGTAACTCTGCTGATATTTTACTTTTAACCTAGAAATCTTTGTTTAAGTTTAAAATAAATCTTTAAAAGACCGCTGGTCTGATTATTTTCCATCTCCGAAGATCGCTTACTTTACAGCGGTAATAAACGTACCCTAAAACATTTATTAAGAATTCTGAAGAGATAGCATAGACTTAAAAATTAAAAGAAAGTTAAAGAAAAAAGGTTTAGAAGGTCGTTTGATTTGAAAAACTTAAAATTACTTTAATTCAAGCTCTGATCGCTAAACTGTCTGAACCAAAAGATAAGCTGTAAATATCCACCAGCCCACATGGGCGTGAAAAATTAGCTTTAAACCTTTTAATTAGGTTTTTCAAGCAGAATTGACTGCTATCACATTTGTTTTTAAATGGATTAATGAAAACCTGATTGTAAAAACATACGTTACTATATACACAGACTCATTAATCTAGTTTAGAAGCACTAGCAGATGCTGATAACATTAATATTTTGGCCTCATACATAAAAGATCTTTTAAAAGTTCAGAAAATACATGAAAATGAACAGGGTGAAAGCCCATATTGGTGTTTAGACAATGAGAGGGCCGACGTGCTGGCTAAAGAGGCTGCTATGGATAATGCCGGAGAAGCGTTCGATATGCAAGCATCAAAAAGAATTGTTATTGGTAAAATCAAGGATTTCTATTATGTTTGGAAGAAAGAGGAATGTAACATTTCGAGGAAAAGAAAGACTATTAGTTTTGCTTTGAAGTTTCCAAAAATATGAAAATGATATATGATTTTGATTACAATCAAATAATTACTGGGTACGGACTCTTCCTGGAGTATCTGAAAAGATTTAATTTGCAAAATAATAGTATTTGTAGTTTTTGTGGCTGTAGGTAATGCACGACATTTTTGCTGAAGGCAATGCACGACGTTTCATCGAAGACTGCTTATTATTGCGACATTTTAGGGAAAAACATGGTATTATAAAGGAGTTCTATTGCAGTAGGGAAGAATTTACATTTGCAAAGGATTTGATGAACTTTACAAATGACAACAGAACAAACTTGGGAATTTGATTTGATATTTTTAACTGTTTGTTTTAATTTTTGTTTTAATACGTGTTGGATGTGCTGTATTAACCATGAGGCCGATTATTATCGGCCAGGAGGGCTGCAGAACACTCGTATATTACATTACACTACCGCATGTGAGGGTTCCAGTTGTAAACCGAACTATTTTGAATCCGCTACCAGTAAAATTGTTGCTCATAAACATCACTTCATAACAAAACATTAAATTCAGATTCACCTTCTAATCATTAGAATGCCATTGCATCTCTGCAGCCACAGGATTTGTGAATGATCATATAGGCGAAGCATTGCCCTTTTACACACTACCTGCAACTGGCGGTTAACAACTTGGCTTGAGATCACGAATTGTATTATGAAAATCGTTCTCTCCCCTCTTGAAGTTGTAACCATCGGTTCTGTTAGAGCCTATACTTATATAGGGTATTTCAGAACTATTATTCCGAAATGTGATGTCAGGAACAGGCAGTAATCATAGGAACATAAGGTGGCACGAGGAACCTCGAAGTGCTACTCGCCCACAAGAACAGAAACAGAAAGACGCAAGACAGGTCACAAATAATAAGGATTTATTAAAGAAAGAACAGTGTTGTTTGAACGGAAATTATTAACTCAGGCATTCGAAGTTGGGGCTGCAGATGCAATACACGCCTCGCAACGACAAGGCATAGATCGATGAACATTTGCAAGAATATCGGGTGTATCTGCAAGAACACCTCTTGCAGCAACGATGCGTACTACTATATCCATGTCAGATGCGAAAGGATTTCATACACTGGACTTTATATCTCGGCCCCCAAAAAAGAAATCCAAGATGGAACAAGTCTGACGGTCGAGGTGGCCATGGAATGGGTCTAGCGCGGCCAGTCCACTGGCCGTATTCAAACTTTTCTGTATATTTATGCACACAAATAATGCTTTCTGTAGCTTCAGCCTGTCTAGAATTCTTCAGCACACTCAAAGGCCGCTACTTTTATGTTCATTTCTTATGCTTCTCACGCGTAGGCTACTATTATACTATATGATTATTACCAGTTATCGTCTTCTTGACCCTGCGGCACATTATTGAACCATAGTTCTGAAATACCCTGTACATATATCCACAAATAACTTTGCACACTAAATGTGCCTGTTCCAGAACACAACATTTATATATTTGGTATTGCTATGACAAGAACAGAGCATCAGAGCAGCGTTCTAGACAGGCCGAGAAGCAGAACCGAAGTGTGCTGTATTCAGGATGAAATCATAATTCAGAGAGACTTAGCTTCAGTTTTAATATCATTTTGCTTACTTAATTAATAACTCTGGATTTTAGTTCGCAAAACCTTCACTTCATTAGCATTATGTAATATTGATTAATCTGGAAATGGCGCAGACTAGAAAAGTTGATTTTAAGCTGTTACCATTTTAGAACAAAAAGGAGAAATATCCAAATAAAATTAAGAACGAAGGGACTGTTGCAAATTTAAGTTAAATAAATGTAAATGAAAATTTTCTTAATAATTTTCAATATCTTTTCGTCAAAGGAGCGTTACTGACAGGAACAAACAAGCAAGTGTTTATTTTCATCTGAAATTAAATGTCCTAAAATTTAGATCACGATGCGTGTATAATTGCTTCAGCCATTTCTTCGGGACTTATTTATTTGATATGTGCAGTGCCTACAGATTTTGTTTTGTTTTGCTTTACAACGGTGGATACATACCTAGACCAGAAGTTACAATACCCAGTAAAAAGAAGTGAAAGGGAAAAAAAATTATCGTAGTTCTGCTGAAAGTGCTTAAAAAAGTAAGCTACCAGCGCTTCAATTAATCCGTCCTATTTGTAATACCATAATTTATTGAGAATTCGTGAGATGAAGGACGCCAATCGCATTTATAGAATCTTCTTCAAATAGATGCCCTAGACAATTATTTTCATTTCTGCTTTCCTAATCGCAGGTATATTGCGAAACATTACATATATTTTATGTATTAATTAATGCAGTTAAAACATTTTGTAACATAATCGAATTGAAAAAAGATGGTATTTTTTCGTACTATATTGAATATTAAAAATGTAGCACTCTTTTATGAAAACGATAGATTAAAATTTTATGATATTAGAAATAACTATGTTTAATAAATTAAGTAACATATTTTAAGGTTTTTTTAAATTAGTTTCTTTAGAGGAATTATTAAATTTTCAGACGATTAATATTTTAGAATTGTTTGAGCGAATATGAAATATGAAGGAAATAATTTTGAATATTAATAACGATATAATATTGTGTTTTGAGTGAAGTAGCGAATATTAAATGTTTTGATATTAAGTAGTGCTATAATGAATCAAATATTAGTAATTTAAGAAATTGAACAAATGTAATAAACTTGATCATCAATAATGCGCTTAAAAAGTGAAATTAATATAGAAAAGAATTTGAAATTATAGTAAATGAATATTTTAACTTATTGAGTAACTCTTTGTATGTATACAGCATGCTGTGGAAGTATTCGTTCAAAAATAGAGGCGTATGTTTATCTCTTTGTAATTATTTCTTTTATTTTACCCACCTCATGCAAGGAAAACTTCAAGGCTCTCATTTTATGATTGAGGATAATTTTTTATATGTGGAATTATTATTTATAATGTAATGTATTAGTGCATTTCTCAAAAACCAATTGCGTTATATTAGGAAGGGAGACCTTTTGAAGTAACTCTGAACAAACCTTGGCCATTCGCGTAGTCAATACACCAGTCAGCCGATGAGGATATGCCCAAGCTTATGTTAAATTTTAAATTACGGCGGTTGCTTTCAAGTTTGACAAAATTTGGAACTAGAAATTAAATAAAATAACAATGACCACCATAATTTCAATAAGAGTATTATATCTGTGGTATTAAAATGTTACTTACAAGTTACTTAATTTAGTGTTATAGATTTTTGAGATTAGAGTAATAAATTAGAGTTATAATTTTTTATTATTATTAATCGAGATAATTACTGATCGTATAAAATTTCTGCATTTGTGATACTCTGTGAAAAGTTCTGAAAACCTTCCCCTGAATAATTATGATTGTGTGTATGTGAACCACAAATCATTTAGGATTATTAACAGTGTAGTTTAACAGTTATAACAGTGTTATGATATTAAAAGTTTCTTGTCTAGGACAGAAAATACGAAGAATTAACCATGCGTTTTCCAAGATTAGAAACGCGGATTATCTGATTGATAGCTACCCGTTTGATACTACATCAGGAGAGCACGCCTGTAGAAATGCAATAATTAGTACTTCCTTCACTTAAAACGCGACTTGGGAGAAGCTTGATGCGCACTCGTATGTTACTTTAAATTGCACGGTCGGCCAAATCAAAGATGATGGCTAATTACTGTCCACCACATTGTAATTCGTACCATTATAATTGCTAATTGAACGTGCAGACACTTGCTTCACAAGAACCTATGCTTCAGAATGTGATAGCTCTTTCTTAATGATTTACCGTGAAATGTCCAGGCAAACGTGACAAAAATAGAATCGGAATCTTTAAAATACTGCAGTATGTGTATGAAGTGACTACAATGCAACACTCAGCAAAATCAAATTGAATAATGCAGAATTTCGGAACAGACAAGCAGATGTGACTGATGTTCAGAGAGCTTGACGGTCTTCATTTGCGTTGTTCGATAACAATATCATTCGCGTCTTTTAGTTAACATGATTGACGGCTAAAGATTAGAATGATTGTTAAAAGGATAAATTAGGGAAACACTATAAAGTATTCCTTCCGCCTTCTTCGCATGCCTTCGTGGTGAAGTTGTCAGCATCCTCGACGCGTATTCGAGAGGTCCGTGGTTCGAGTCCCGGCGAGGGCATTGCTCATTTTTCACATCTCCTACTTCCAAATAACCTAATGACTCTACAACACTTCTGTTTGTAGGGATTTATTCGAGGAACTGGGAACAAGAAATATGTGCGCCAAAATCGTCTTAAAACTGTTTACCCAGTGAATAAAATAGAAAATTAAATGTGTGCTGTGTTGGTTAGCTGAATCGGGAATTTTGGGATAGGATGATTTGGAATGATGTGTCTAGCATTTAAAATGCACCTTAGCTCTGAAGCTGAACAACAAGGAGCAGAAGATGAAAGCAGAAAAGCGAACAAAAGAATCTTAAAAGGGCAATTTCAAAATCGAAATCTTAACGAGTTTTTTTCTGATATATGTGGAACTGTACATCATGAATTCACTGCAGAAGAACAATTCGTAAATGCAATTTATACTTAATGAACACTTTGAGACGTCTACGAGAACGTTTGCAGCAACAGTTGGCATCACCATAATGCATCCATCCCCTTACATAATATTAGTTGCTTGTAATCCTAGCTAATAATTCAATCACTGAGCTTGAAATAGTTGCCATTCTTCTGATCTGCTCCCCTGTAGGATTTTTCTGTTTACAAAAATAAAATTGAATTTGAAAGGTATTTAGAAAACGTGAAAAATCAAGAGTAAAATATTTGGAGGACCTACTACAAACATATTTTTTGCAGCATCAACGAACAATATAAATTACGTTATCTAATGTGAATTAATAGTGAGAGAAAGTCGTTTGAAGACGATCATGTTGATACACTTGACTAAAGTCAACTAAACTTTTTTGTACTTTGTCTACGAATTTACTGAACTGATCATATATATCAAGACATTTTAATTTCGCTCAAGTACACCTTCTAAACACTTCACCAATGGCAGTTTCAAAAGATGAGTTCATACTTTCATGAAATTTTCAAGCTGTTTGAAGGCTGTCATTTTAGCAATTATTCTATATAATCACATCTCGTAGCATTATTTCTCCATTATTCTGTCCGCAAAAGTTTTAGAAAAATCTATTTCACAAATATTAAAGTATGAACTGCAACTATACTCGATTCACTGCTTTATACAGTTTAACTAAATTATTAAATGATCCAGTTATTGCAAATTTCAAAGTACACATTAATGGAGAATTAATTTTGGGTACATAAAGAGAACACGTTCGAGCTCAAAATAATTTCTGCTAGATTAATATTATTTCACTGTAACGAATTCATAATATAATTTCTTCCATTTAAATTGTGATAATATTATAAAACCATCATTTTATTGTGCTAACTATTACTAATTAATTTATAATGGTACTGGGAAATGAATATTTCATAAATCCCATGCATAAATCAGCTCATTCCCCGCGCAGTTTTAACACATCTCGCTTCGTTTTCATGCACAAAATTCTGTCGCATTTTTAACGAAATTATATTAAAGCTTGGCATTGATGCACAGAGAAATGTATTTTTCGTATCTGATTGATCCAGTTTCAAATAAAATATACATTAATTTGCAGCTGAATTCTTTCGTATACAATACTGCTACTTCTTTATTCCGGTATCTAATATAATATTAGTGTATAGAAAACACTCGTACAAAATAAATGCATCCAAAGGAATTTAACATACTTTTATGTTTTACCTTCACATTTATTAAAAACCAGAGAAATTGTTCCTCAATAAATGTAAAGGAAGGGCGACATTTTGAGCCACATTTAAAATACAAGAAGATGTACAGTAACATCGCTTGCGCAGTTTTTTCGACATGTCTCAGTACTAGTTTTCAATTTCTAGATTATTGCGTACTAAATAAAACCATTCCTGAACATCGAGAGAAAATTTCGATCTGTTTACTGAATTTATGTGATCGAGGTAGCGAACTAACTAAACTTTTATGCAGGGTGACTAAAAATTATCTAACAGAAGTATAGAGAGGAATAAAATAATCAGATTTTATTATGGAATGTGCGTAGCCAAATCCCGCGTTGGACTGGTAGAGAGCACTGTTGAACAGTAGACAAAAGTTTTCTGCTGGCCTCAATTGTCATTACCTTGAGCGATATTATTCTAAAGCGATAGACCTCGTTATACGAAAGCGAAGGTCACCGTCATACGTTTTATGTATGGCATTGCTGCTAAAACTGAACAACTATTAAAAAGAGTTACAAAGAACGATTCCCCGTCTCTTTTGAGCAGCTGCTCCATATCGGTAGGCAGTTCAACAGATAAAATGAATATGGGCGAGGTTTCGCGTTCTTGTAGCGACACATACCACTCAAAATCCGCAGTCTATACAAAATCTGTTTGTTTCTGTCACCTCTACCTGTTTTACACTTTTGCCAGACGATTTTGAATCACCATCTATATTTATCAGGAATTATCCCTTTCTTATTTCTGTCTAAATATATACTTTTAACTAATGAGATAAGTTGAATCAAATTTATTTCTCAAAGGACTAACACGCTGTTTTGAAATATATCATTGTAAGCTGAATACGGATGATTTTTCATTATGAATATTGGAGTATTCATGCTGAAGCCGAGGTTGCAACACAGCACTTCGACGTTCTGTGGAGTTATGAATACTTTTATCAGTTCAATTCTAATTAACTTTAGTGTTATGGAAAACTTAAAACATAACTGACTACGCCCTGGATTTCAAAAACATTTTCTTTAAAATACATCCCATCGCGTAATAACACTATATATCCCAAACAATGTAGTAACTTCTATCACTTTATCAGTATAATTTGCCATTAGAATATCTTTAAAGAGGTGATAATTAAATTCTTATTTATACTTTTGCATATTTAACATTCAGTTAGTATCTTTTATGTACAACTTAATTTATTTGTTGCAATAACAGACTCTTCGAAAAGATTTAGACTCATTTCGATTAAAATTAAGATAGATCAAAAGAAACTATTGTGTTTTAAATCTTTATATACCTTAGTGACATAATATTCTTCGAATCGTTTAATTCCAACTATTATATTGGATCATTAATGACATTATAAGGGAGAAGGTTTGAGAAACAGGAAAAATGAATCACGTTTGAAACAAATGGGTCATCGCGATCTCCATCTAAAACATTTTCTCTTCTGTAACCGTTCTGGTCTTTAATACTAGTTTCTTCTTCCCTTTATTATACGACTTGACGCTACACGTAAAAGATAAATATGAGTGATGTCATCTTCCGACATAACAATGTCAAAACAGATAACAATCTTTTTACATCCAGGTGTCCATCGGAAAGAAAAGATGATGTCTGAGATCTTGTTAACGATGTCATCTATCATACCAAGATACATGACAGTCTGACTACACATAACAGCCCTAAAACAGACTGATGACGTGCTCTTTACGAGCTTTTGTGCTCAAGAAAATATGGCAGTTGAGATATCCGCAGAGACCGGCATTTCCCTTGGATCTTAATACTGAAAGCTGTTAATAACTAACGACTTTTCAAACCTGAAAATGGTATATGTATCTTTTATGTTTGTCATGTAAGCTTTCCCGAGAAACTAATTATAGGCAGTAAGACAATCAAGTTAAAAATAATTATTTAGCTCATTATCAGCAATACTATCAGAAATATTTAAGCATATTTGTTTTAAGGCAAAAATATTTGATATGATTGTCCTATTTTTTTAAAAATTAGTATGAGGTTGCTACAGACAATTAAGGTTATAATTACTTTTTTAAGGATATATAGGAATCTTTATTATAATGAGGTATTTAACGTGCTTTTTTCTCCTGGAAAGAAACATTTGGAGAATATCTTTCTTTTAATTCTTGTATTTTGAGATGAAAATCCTTAGAAGATTTCTTATACTGTTAGAGATAAAATTTTACGTTTGGCTAAACAAAATATAACTTTACTTAAAATTGATATAGAATGTGAGTACGGCTAGCCATAAAATAGTGATGTTTTCAAATGATGAAGAAACACTTAAATCTTGAATTCAGTACCATTAGTAAAAAAAACTTCAGTGTAATGTGGTAGCACAAATAGCCAAAAATATTTATCGATGACTGCAATTTCTTTGGAACTTAGTCCAACGTTATCAAAGTGTTAATGATTTTATGCTGATAAATGCGAGTGAAGTGCTTAACATGGATATTATAGTGTTTCATCAGAAGCAGATAAGTAAGACTTATCTGTTTGCGAGATATTTTTAAGACTCTGGCGAGAAAGAAGTGCAAATTACTTCATTAGTAAGATTGTTTTTTTTCCAAATTTCAGAAGTTTCTGATTAGGCTTCGAGATTTTCTTGAAAGTTTCATATCCGCGAAAGTTCTGCTGTCTTCTTTTAACATAATCAATACTTCTTTTGTTGATGTAAGTTCAAGAATGACCTCCATTTCAATAGGATTATGACGTTGGTGAGATTCTGATAGGCATATATAAAGATTTTTTTAAGATATACAATATATGAGAAAATGAAATGGAAACCAAACTTGGCAGATGTAAATGTACCTTGCAGACTTCAGTATGAAATTTTTAGAGGGATACCAGCTTATCAGCGAACAGTGAAATTATTCCAAACTCTTCATGCAGAATTCAGTATTGTTTTGGGAATAGTTGATATTGAATAACATTATACATTTCACTGCTCTGTCAAACAAAACTGCTTAGGAAACAGTGAAATATAGAAAGTAATTTAAACTAAAAGAAACCAGAAATTAATTAGCAATATTGTTTTTAGCGGGCCCAAGAAAACGAAATAGAAATCTTTTGCGAATCAGTTAGAACTAGTGTAACAGATGATTCAGATATATTGGAACTGGAATTAACGTACATCTAACATGAATGGAACTTTCATAAAGGGTGATATGTTATAATTGTTTTTATTTTTATTAAAAGGATTGAAAATATTCCCTATGATTCATTCTACTATTTTTCAACATAAATTTCCAAAGAAGCAAGCCGTAAAAATAATGAATTTCTTGCTACAATTATGCTCATTGCTATATTAAATCATATTAAGTGATTGTATAACCCGAAATGATTCTAAATTACGTATTAATAGAGACTTGTATATAAGGACAAATATTTAACTAATTGTAAAGAAAACTTCTTTGTTTCATAAACAGTCTAAATTCTTAATTCCGAAAATTTTTATATTGCGAAATTAGCATTAATTTCATTTAATTCTAGGTTTTACTTTTAATCTGCTTATAATTTTTATACATTTTTCGTGGGTATAAAATCCTTAGTTCTATATCGACATACTTTAGTAGTGTGGGGAAAAACCAAATTGGTATTTTGAAAAAGAAAATATTATTCCATTTCTTCTCATGTAAAAACAAATTCAAGGTGACCAGAAAGAGCTGATCAGTTGAAAGAACTGATTTCAGTGTAATTAGGGCAAAAGAATCTGTTGTCTAAACCAATTAATTTTCTGCACCATTTGTTGTGAAATTTATAATTAAAGTACAGCCTCTTTAAAACAACAGAACTCCACGTCTTTTAAGCTACTCTCTTCCTTTCATGTACACAGTGTGTCTGCAAAATTTAAGGACTAACTTGTTTTTAAACAATCGCAAAAAAATAGCTGAAAGATAATTTACGATACTTAACACTATGGCATCTCAACTTACTTTCATGACATATCGTCTGCTAATGAACAGAATTTCCGAAATTATGTCTTTGCTTTGATTCATTGAATGTATGTTGTCATGGATTTGAAAGGTCAACAAAGGATAGAATAGAGTCTTCTGTAAAACTGTGTTTCCATCTTGGTACTTTTCAAACAAATTGCGACTGTAGATGAAGCTTAGTGCTGCTCTGATAAGATTGCATGTCAAAACGGCAGTCTTTCGCTTAAATTAAAAAGAATTCATCATGGTCATAGAAACTTCAGTTTCAGAAATCTCGAGTTATGATTATTTTGATGATGCTTTTAGACTGAAAGAGGTAATTCATAAGACGTTTTTCTTAATAGATAGATACTAAACTACATTTTTACTTCCTTGTACGAAGTAAAGGAAATATTGTAATCGCGAAAAATTTCAGTTATCATATTTCATCAAAAATATCCATTTTGAATACTCTCAATCCATTCAAAAGATGTTTTTACGTGACATCTATACATAAGGACAGAATAAAAGACTCTTTTCCACAAAACGGATTGTAAGATGTATTTAAATTCAAGAGATTTCTTTTAAGTCTGTACGTACGTTCATACGAATGTGTCTCGCATAACTCAAAAACGAATCCACTCAGAACGTTGAAATTATGTATATGGGGCTGTTATATCATGTAGTCGTGCACCTTTCGTTTTAGTTGTTATCGGCCGCACTCAAAATATATACATATATGTACATATACACCCACTCTGTTACTTCGGCTCGATGAGCTCAGTTTTTCTATGCTTATGCGTTTGTAAATTGTGCATTCCTTGCCTTAAAAGTGATTGAATTATGCTCTTCTTATCTTCAGGTGAAGGATTTTATGTCTTTAGTTATCTGCATACAAAAGTTGTAGAATTATCAAAATTTAAATTTGTTTAAATGCTACTAAGCCTAACGAAGCCGCCATTTATTTATATTTGAAAATCTTAGTAGAAGTGAGTTTCTGCACCAACTTCAGTGTCTTTTTACGAGTGGGACCAGAAGTAAACTTTCAGTTTTGTGCACCGAAAAATCTGTCTTCCTGCCCGCTGGGCCGAATTTGTTGTTTATTGAGTAGAAATTCCAATTTTAATTGTAGAAATTGTTTTTTAACTGTATTTGGTGTTTTCTGTTTTTCTGTATTTTACAATTTTTAATGAAGATGTTTTGAGATTTTATGCATTTTTGCCTTGCCGCGAAGTGTGAATTCAATTGAATGAATGAGAAATATATCTCTAATGAAATCCGAGGAAATAAGTTTAAATCAAATACAGTAAAAAATGTGTATAATTTCATTAGCCGTACAAGGAAGTCATATGGTGTGCTCATCAGATGTTCTATAAATACATAACAGATAGATTTCTGAGAAGAATTCAGCATGTTAGCCCTGCAAATGCTGAATGAAATAATTGGTCCTTGTTTCACGAAAGTGCACAATCATAATTCCATTTTCGTCAAGAGGTTTTTGCAAAAACATAAGTGACACAACTCTCAGCCATCTCTCTTGTCCACCCAATTTGTCACCCACAGACTGTTTCCTTCAAGGTAAAATCCTACTTCGGAGGTAATTTTTAAATGCACTGAAAACGTTAATAAAACTACAAGGCAGGGGTTTGAAACGTAATTTAAAATTTTAAAACGTGTGTTCTCTGAAAACATTCAAGCAGCTATATGAACTTGTCGAGCGATTTGTAAACTTACAAGAATTGTATGTTGAAACCTAAGATGTAAGATAATAGTTTTCTTCGAATTTCTAATTGGTACGAAGCTACCCCTTAAATTTTGCATCCTTTCTCTGTATTTCATATACTTTCTCATATTTTCAGAATATCATCTTGTTGCGAATAAAGTAAAAGTTAGTTGTAACAGGCATAATGTCTTAAAAAACAGTAAGAGTTTGAGATCAAAGAATCGTTAAAAACTTTAGCATGTACATATGAATCAATATAAATAAAAGAGGGGGAAATAAAATATGTGTTAGGTACCATAAAGATTCAAAAGATAATCCAATGAATACTTCAAGATTTTAATTTGTAAACTGAAAGCCAATAAACATTTCTTCTTCACCTCAAGATTACCTAACATATTTGTCCCAGTAAATACGCATGATATCAAACAATGATAGATTGAGCAGATATCAAACAAATAAAAATAAACAGATAAATAATAAAGAACTGAAAGACTATCCTTATTACTTAATGTGATTTAAATATGCTGTTTTTTAAGAAAGAATAAGACGAAACCCATAAACGTTTTGAGAAATTTTAATGAGAAAAAATTATCAGAAAATATTCTACTGGGGCTGTTTGCTTCATCATAAAAGTTAACTGACCCTGCAGCTGCAAACTGAAAACGAAGTCTGACAAACTACATTAAAGTATACGAGTATTTAGGCATTATTCGATCTGAAAAAGAATATCTACTTTAAAGTTAATTTTTATTCCGAAATCATTTCTAAATTTAGCTAATGATCTTTACGTTAAAATTTAGATCTAAGTATCTGATATCAAATTTATTGACTAGTCGTTCTTGATTTTCTGCAAAACGTCAGTTTTGTACTACACGATATTATAAAATTACTATTTCGGAAAATGTGGGAATGTGCATTCTGTGTGCAAATTCCTCTCCCGTTTGCGCGACGCTGAAAACGAAAACAAATGGAAATGTATTTAATCCTCATAAGAAACCAAAGCTACGCATCGTCCTAGTAGCTGGCCTTGTGCTTATACTCGAGACTATCATCACGGCTGTGTTTGCAGCTGTAGCTTTTGCTATTGTGGAGCGGTGATTTGAGGCGCAGAATGCTAACGTTGATATAGGTGTCGAAAATACGAGCAAAAGTAGGAGTCCATTAGAGTGTGAGATTCATATTCCAGACAGTGCTTACTACGTAGCAACACATTAGCTCGCAATCAACTACCTAACGACGTCATACGATCCCAAGTAGATCCGATAGACATGATATTATAGCAGTTTCAAGTCAACATCTGTTTATCTGATCTTCCTTTTTCATACGTCATAAGTTGACATAAATTATTCGTCTGTCTTATCAAGTCTAAGAAAAGATTCATAGAAGATCTTGCATTATTTCCTTAGATACACTGTTATCCATGGTGCATAATTCTGGTTATATCACAATCATCACCTAACAGAAGGTTATTGGCCCAAGAATTATTGGCTGGTGATCTAAATGATGGTAAATAAAACATGTGGTGTTTTCGCTGAAAACAAGGTAAGCAAAACAATTTTTTCCTTGGCATTACTCACATTGTATATATCAAAGACAAAATGATGAATTACGGCATACAAATCGAAAACGTGGATAAAACTAACTTTAAAATATGGGGTTTATAAGTGAAAATGGTTTTAATTCAGTCAGAACTTTGGAAAGTCGGAAGTAGACAGTTAATCAAGTCAGAAACTTCCGAAGCTAACCAGGCTGAGTTCGACAAATGGATCTGAAATGATTAGAAATTTCTAGAAATTATTGATCTTAACGTGAAATTGACTGAAGTAGTTGCCCATAAAATATTGTAAAGCATGGATGAAATTATATGCAATTTATCAGCCGAAGGGCCCTATAACTAAAGTAAGCCTTATGCAGCAACTCATTTTGATGATGGAAGCAAACGAAACAGCACAGGACTACCTAATTTCTTTCTTTAAAATTGTCGACAAACTGGCAAATACGGGATCTGAAACTCGGAAGAAATTTATAACTATTTTGCTGATATGTAGCTTAATTGAAGAATTTGAAAATTTTAGAATCGCTATAGAATACCGTGATTGATTGTCCGACTTAAACACGCTAAACGTTCAGTTACTAGACAAGGTTCAAATTCACCAATAAAAAGCACAGAAAAATAGCCAAGTGCAGAATATTTCCGTTAATAAACGTGAGACGAAACGCCAAATTGAAGTCTAAAAATGCGAAAGCAAATGGAACCGAAAAAAACATAAAACGTCGGAATATGGAAGAAATAAAAGTAAAAACCCTAAACAATAATCCACTGATTCAAAAGCAACAGCACGCATGTGCAATGACAAAAGTGCATTCACATCAATAAATTCACTGAAAGAGAAGTAAAGTTAGCAAATAACGAATTGGTAAAACCTAAAGCTAAAGAGAAAGTGGAAATTTATGCAAGTATCAACTTCACAATATATAATACTTAATGAGGTACTATAAGTTTAAAAGCTGAAGACTGAACTTAATTTAAGTCGACTTAGTGCTGCAACGTAAATGTCGGTGCTTATTTCAGAAATAATTATGCGTGGGTTAAAGATAAAAATAAGCACATTTTACAAGCAACCAAGCAAAACGGGTTGTATGTTATAAATCAACAGGACATATACGAAGTTCGAATATAGCACATTATATTGCAAAACCGTAAATTAAAACTATGGCACTAAAGATGTGTCACTTATATCTAGCTGACGTAAAAGTATTTTATTCTAAAACGATGGTATATTGTTTAAAGATTCCGAAGTATAATAATGAAATTTTATTTTGTGAAACTTGTACAAAATGCAAACAAATTAGGCTACCATTTCCAAAAGAAGAACAAGCAGTAAATCGTGACATACTTGAATTTTTACAAATCGATATTTGTAGTCTAGTGAAAGTCGAACTAGAATAGAACTGGTTGCATAAAGAACTTCAAAAACTCGGCTACCCATAAAACTGCACGTATATTACTTTAGCATTTTACATTATGGCATCACTTTTATTATTTAACTTTTCCTTTCGAATTTTCATTATTTTATGTTATATTTATTCAGGTAATAAGGGAATCGAAATAGAATTAAGCCCTTACAAAAGCCTGTAAATATTAATATTTGTTCAGAAGTTAAGATTACAGATTCACGATACCGTTCGCTCCTTTTATTTCCGAATTTTAACCGTAGCAGCCTGGAAAGATTGATTACGGTAAGTAATGGTGAAATCTGAAATTGATAAATACTCCTGTCTCTCCCGACCTTCTGTTCTGCAAGTTGCAACATGGCTTATCATTCCCTTGGACATTATCTATTAATCATTGTTATACTTCGAATATGTTAGAGGGAAGTTCCAGATGCCAAATGGAGATTTTTCATCGAAAAAGTGCTAAACATACATTTATCAGCGTTTTATCCAAATATGCGGAATAAATAGTAATATCTTAAACAAATTCTATATATTTTGCTTTAATATGTCCTTTGCTTTGAAAAATTGCTAAAGCTTTGAAAAATATTTTAAAGATTTTTATTTGAATTATTTGTAAATTCTCTGTTTCAATAAAATAATCGAATTTAAGTTGTTTAGTTTAAGAAGCTTATAAAATAACAAACACTGATTTGCATATAATCTCCTTGTGCTTCTAAGACGCATATGAAAAAGAATCAATCTTTTACTTAGTGCTATTTGGAGAGATCCTTATGTTCAAAATCCTTCTAATTTTCGAAATACTGCAACTCCTGATTAATTGGGTGCGACGTCTATGGTTGACTCAAATTCATGGATAATGCGACAGCAGTTAAAATATGTACAAGAAAGAGAAATAACCATCTTAACTTCAACTTTTAAGGAATTATTTCATAGTTGTTTTCATTTTTCCTCAATAGATGACGCCAGTAATTTGGTTTACTTCTTGTCATTGTTTCTGCCAGAACACAGGCTTCACTTTTGTCATTTGCACTTCCGCAGTTGAAGCAGCAGGTTATGTTTTTAAACCTTCAAAATTAACCTCGCAAATTTAGTAATATTACGTTGATTCTCGTTGCCTTACCAACTCTAATAAGGTATAACTCATATATTAATTAAAAGAAAAGTGATACCGGAACTTTGAAGCAGTTTAATTTAGACAATTAAGTTCATTAGGTTTTGTAAATTAAATCAGCATTCAATAAGCAAATACATTTTAAAACAGAAAGGACAATTTTTTTAATTACTTTTGAATAAGATAGAACTCAAAGAGGAGCGGAAGCTAAGTAGCTGTTAGTGTAGATGTGGTGTAGGGGCGTGCGCTGGCTTCAACATCGGATTAGTTCTTAAAGATTCCAGTTGAAAAATACTGAAAATATAATATTTAACATAGAAGTGGAATATAAAATCATAAGAATTATATACAGAAGTCTTCACAAGGTTTCCTTTGATGTAAATGATAATAAATGCAGTCGTTGGAAATGGTGACAGTTGCAGGAAAAATAAGGAAGTTATCACAGTCTCTGGTCACGTGATCAATCTCACTTGAAGATAACATGGTATAGGATCGTAAAATATTCTAACGCAGTTGATATACATGCATAGCAGTAAATTTCATGAGTAGTAAGAAGTGCTTACAGATAAAATAGTCAAAGTTTGCCACAAAATGACTTCAGCATAAGTAATGCATAAATAATTAAGTTTGTCAGCTAGAGTTCAGCAGTCACGTACGTCACATGGTTTAGTTAGAGAACAGAGCTGAGGTGTTTTAATTCGGCTTTTATAAGCTTTTTAATTATTCACGAGAACATTCTGGTAGAATCTATAAATATCTCGATTTTTCTGGATGGCAACAGCAATTACGAGATATTTATTTATTAAATATTAAAGGCACGCGCTCTTGTATTTTTACTTTTCCGACGTAGCTTTCTCTTCAAAATCGTCTGCGTTGCACTGGAAAATAAAACAATTTTAATTACAATTCTAAATAAATAGCTAAATAAAACAAAATCCGTTACAATATATTTGCTTCACCTAGCATCTTTTCTTCAATCACATTTTAATCTTTCCTCATACTTTTGAGACAAAAATCATTTAAGTATTACATAATTTCGAGTAAACAGTAATACTACAAAATTTACAGATGACTGGAGCATATGTACAATTTTACATTCCTGGTTTTCCTTTAATCAAATGCATGCCCTAATGATTTAATGTATTCCAATAACTAAATGCCGGCATTCAGTTATTTCTTAATATCGCTCATCTCTCTTGCAAATAAATCGTAAACTATTGTGCATATTTATATTAACAAGGGGGGGGGAGAATTCCTTATGTGCATTTCATAAATACTAGAAACTAAATATTTATTTTCAGTGACGTTCACATTTCTTTGTTAAAAATAGATGTTTAGAAAAGCGAGCAAGCAGGGAAAGTTCTGAATAACTCTCAGACTCTGGATCTCTTACATTTTATATCCTTTCAAGCTGTTTAAACTAAGTTATAGTACTTTAAGCTGATTAATGATTCGACGACAGTGGCAATTCTAATTCATTTTAACCTTTTTCTTCTAAACAGCAGCTGCTCATTGCATTGCCAGATCCATGTCTAAAAGCTCATTTTCGTTTAAAATAAACAGAATTGTTTTCCTCTGTGTTCTTAATTTAATCGAATGAAGGAATGTGTTCCTTTCTTAGAGTGGAACGTAAAGAGTGGCTTGTAAATAGCAGATTGACTGCTCCATAACACACAGTTAAAATAATAAAAGGTACTTGCAATTATATAATCATTGCTTTTAACTGCATCTTCTTAATTCAAGGCGAGCATATTGAAGAGCCACTTCGTTAAATTGCAAAAGAATCTTTATATCTTTCGCTTGCTGTGCTCTACCATTTTCTAAAATCAGTTGGAAGATAAACACAAATAGAATTTTAGCAGTTTTCAAAAATTGGAACCTCTACGCTCTTGTTCCAAATTTAAGATAACACTCATTTTCAAGTTCAACATTTTTTAATCTGCAACACTTTAATCAATTAGAATAGAAAAAAAAGGTTGTTTCAGCGAATTTGACTTTAATAAATGTTATTCTAATTTTACGTTTTCATTTGAATTTAATTTTATTTAATTCAGTAATTTTTTATTTAATGAAAAAATTAATTTGAAGGGCGAAGTGGAAAAGAACATTAACTTTATATAACTCTGAACAGAACACTTTACGTAAAATTTAGAGCGATGAATAAAAATTACAATATTCTTGCAAACCTTTTACATGCTATTTATATTCTCTATTTATTTAATTCTTAAAGGTAAATGAATTCAAAAACATATCAACATATTCCATTGCATTAACTGCTCAAAGTAGTCTTAATTCATCATCAACACGATTAACTAAAAGAACATTTTATTTTTATTGCTTTAAAGAGAATATAGTATTTTGCTTGGACTAGCAACAAAATGAAACATTTTGTATGGTTAAACCTGATGGAAGTACACCTTTTGACATTCGTGTGACATTGTTTAATCAGTATAGTTTATCCAAAAATTTCGAACGCTTACGTTACGTGCTCTATTTCCTTTCAATAATACATAAAAACAAATTTAAATGAAAAAAAATCAATTTGTCTGATAAAGCAAAACGTAATACATACAATGACTGGTATTAAAATGAAATAATTTACTAAAACTAAATAATTTAAAACGAACCAGAAACTTTTGAGTGTCCTGAAACACAGTGGGTCTCTTAGGAAGTTGACTAAATTGGGATCTGACTGATCTCTTCTTGATAACGTTGAATCAGATTTTGATTGTGTTCCTCTTCCTTTTCTTTTTTATGTATTTATATTGTTTTCGGGGTTTCATCTGGTTTAAATACATTGAGTTAGGATCTTTTTACATTTATTTGGGAGATTTAGGGATTGTGTTGGTTTTATATTTCATTTCTTTCATATGTTTGTTGTTTTGGTTTTAAATTTACATTTTTTGCTTATAATTAATTAATATTTCAGCAGAATTTTGTACGGAAATGACTTGGGATATTTTTGTTGTAAAAAATTTCTATAATGCTATAAACATATTCTATATTTAAGATACAAAATATGTAAATCAAAATTATAATTTAAACTAGCAATAGCCTCTTAATTCCTCCTCTCTATTCTAAAAATAGTAATGCCCTTTTTTGGATTGCGTCATTTCTAGATCAGCCCATCTCGTATGACCGCGTAACGCTTATGAGTAGCTGATTCAGAACTTGAAATCAAAAATTTAAGAACTGAAACTTTCTGTTAATGAGCAATTTAAACCAAAACCTTCTCTTCGTGATCTTTCATATTGGATAATTACGCACTGTTCCTTCTACCTCTGTTCCCGTTAAAAGACGCTCATTCACTCGCTTAACCCCTGCCAGCTATTGTCCATTATTCTAAAAGTATAGCCTGTATAAAATTGTGGCGTGAAGAGCACACCGCAATGAAGATTCAAAATGAAAATAATATGTGTCCTCAGATTTAATTATCGAGGAATAAATTTGTGTGTGGAATTTACAGCTGCGTCTGTCTTCGAGTGTCATCTTTCTAATCATGCAGTAAAACCTTTACAAGTTATTATAACGGGTAGATAACCATCGTCAATTCATTCCAGATTTCTCCAAGTCATCACACTACATGTATACACTCGCCTTCTTACCTGCCTTGGTGTGCTCTATTTTTTTATTCTTATATGTTGGTAAATTGTGCATTTTTTACTTTAAAAGTGATTGAATTAAGTTGCTCATATGTTACTTTTAAGATTTAATGTGCATGAAGTAATTGAAGAGTTATCAACAATTTAATACTGTACGCTGGCCCTAACGTGTCATCTATTTGCTTACATTTGAAACTCTTAGTAGTATAGTAAATTAAGACAGTTCGTGCCCCAGCTTCAGCATCTCTTTGCCCAGTGGACCAAAAGCCAAGTTAAATTTTTCTGCACCGAAAATTTTGTCTTTCTGCCCGTAGGCCGAATTGCTTGGTTTTGCGCGAATTTTTTTTTATCGGTTTTTAACTGTATTTGGTGTTTTAGTCTTTTACGCATTTTACAGTTTTTAATGAAGATATTTTGAATTTTTATATATTTTTGCTTTGCTACGGAGTGAGAACTCAGTTGATTGAATGAGAAATGTACTTCTAACGAAATTCGAGGAAATAAGTTTAAATGAAGTGCAGCAAAAATTGTGTATAATTTAATAGACCGTACAAGGAAATCATGTAGTGTCCACATCATATTTTTAAAATATTAAATTACGCATAAGCAAACAAAAAGCACAAAAACAGATCAAGACATTTCCAGGTCTTTAGTAAATGTCAAAAAAGGAATATTACCTTTTTTTGGTAGTAGGAGAAATCGTACACATTCCTTTCTTGGCACGCCTCCAATAACAGCTCTGTCATCGATGGGTGACCCGTAACTACACACTTAAAATTTAAGATTTTCTAAACACGTAACTACAAATATCACATTATACGGAAGCTTAATACTTCTCTTACTGAATATACGTTACTTACGATATTCAAAAATTTTTAAACATTATAAAATATTTTATAAAATGTCTCGCACAACATATTTAATAAATACATTTGTTTATAATTAAAAATGAGTGCCGCATGCATTACACATTTTACGCTTATTGTGATAGAATGATGCATTTACACTCATGTCCATAAATTAAGGATAATTCAGAGTCACGCGGAAATCGAACTCTAAAATTAATATCACCTGTAAAATCACTACACACATCTTCAAGAATCATATGCAAATTTCAGGAAGTAACCAGATGACACCGATGGTACGTCACAATGACGAGAGTGTAAGAGAGTGATATATAAGGAATACAGGCAAAGAAGTAAAATTGTTCGCAGGCGCTTTATAAGCATTTCAGTGCAATAGCCGAATAGTTATGACACAAAGGACGCATTTGGATGATTTTTTACGTGGTAGAACTATCGGCCATCTGGAATGGGGGCGTACCCAACTGGAAATATCAGACGAACTTGGAATTACCCAGAGTGTCATCTCCAGGCTTTGGCAACGATTCCAAGATGATGGTTATGTGAGTAGACGTTACAGCACAGGTCGCCCCAGAGTTAAAAAGCCGAATGAGGACAGGTATTTGCCAGTTACTGCCAAAAGAAACAGGCATTCAAGGCAGACCGTATACAGACGCTTAGGGCAGATTGGTCTATATGCTCGTAGACCTGTCAGATGCGTTCCACTTACTGCAACTCTCTGTCGCCTGTGGTTAGCCTGGAGTAGAGAGCATGCATTGTGGACACCGCAACAGTGGGCTTGTGTGATGTTTTCCGACGAGTCCAGGTTTTGCTTGCAGTCTGATTCTCGCCGGACTTTCATATGGAGAGATCCAGGTACCCGTTACCACCAACAAAACATCATTGAACCACACCGTTACGGTGGTGCAGGAGTGCTCGTTTCTGGTGGAATTATTCTGGGTTCCAGAACTGACCTACATGTTCAAACTGGAACCATGACAAGCCACATCTATCGGGACGTCATTCTGGAACAACATGTACGTTTGTTTCGGGGCGCCATGGGCGCACAATTTGTGTTTATGGATGACAAAGCCCGTCCTCACCGTGCAAACATCGTAAGCGAATGCCTTAATCGGAGGATATCACCCGTATGGACTGGCAGCATTCTCACCGGACTTGAATCCAGTAGAGCACGAGTGGGACATGCTTGGCCGACGAGTTGCAGCCCGTCAACCTCCTCCTACATGCCTACCGGAACTTCGGAGAGCATTGCTTTCTGAGTGGTGTAATATACCCCAAGATCAGATCGATAATTTGATACTCAGCATTCCTAAGCGTTGTACGGACTGTATTGCATCGTCAGGGAGACATGCAATGTGTTATCAATCATACCAACCATGTAATATTGTTTTTTTGTAAATAGGTTTTTTTTTTGTAATTTGCTCCAGGGAGAAAAATAGCTAATTTTTTCAATAATATCAAACATATAGCATCTTTTTTATTGCTCTTTACCTTTTGCTTAATGAATAAGTTATGTTTTGCTTCTAACTCTTCCTTTGCCTGATTTTGCATTATCCTTAATTTATGGACATGAGTGTAATTTAGATGTTATTCATACTTGTACTGATGACAAACATGCATTGTTTTTGCAGCTCACAAGGTACAGTACGACTGGCAGGATATTATACTTCACTTAAGGCAACGGTGTATTGATTCTAGTCTCCTAGATATAGACAGTATGCTATCTGAGTGTACACTTAAAGTCTATTCAGTGTGTAATTAATCTGCGGCTATTGAATTAATGTTCAAAAGAAAGCGAATAATAAATTGTAATGACAGGACATGCAGCTAAGTAAAACAAAAACGCGATTTTTACCATTTCCACAATCATGCAATTTTGTTTCGATAATTTCATTACATTACCATGCATAACAGAATCTCATTTACTTAACTGATGATCAAGATAAATCAGATTTTTTTCCAAATCTTAAAGGAATAAAAATTTAATTTAAAGGCTTTCGTAGAAAATGCGGAGCAAATCTTAAAACAATAAGCATAAAAACACAACCAAAGTTTTTTCCACTCTCTAAAGCGATTAACCTCTCAGCGTTAGCAAATGTTTCCCCATCAACAGTCACCTCCCTGCACTACAAACTGATTTCTTTACGACTACAGAATTGCAATTGTTTCTCTAATTGTACAATAGGGAGCAGTGTTTCCGGAATCCTCTAGCGTTTATGTCGCCAAGAGAGCCATCTAAATGCACGTGAACGCATTTAAGAAAAACATTTACCCAGTGCTCCTTATTCTAATGGGTTCCACAGTTGAAAAATTAGATCCTATCTTGCCATATCTCACTAAACATATACGAAATATAAAGACACTGAATTTCCTGTTAGAAAAATAAAGACTATTAAATCGAATTGTATTCCGAATAACTGCGTCTAAATTATCGAAGTTGTTTTTCTCTGAAATAATTTATTTTGATCAAGCAAGCGTAATGAGTACAATTATTTGCATTTTCATTTTTGAATGAACAAAGATAACAAACTTATAAATGAATTTAATTGAAAATAAAAATGTCAATATAAAATTTAGAAATAGATTAAAAAAGGTAACTATAATTACAAACTTATAATGAACATAACTGAAAATAAACATGCCAGTATGAAACCTAAAAACAGATTAAAAAAGGGCAATTATAATTAAAATAATATAAATAATAAAGTAACGCTAAACTTATAAATGAATTTAACTGAAAATAAAAATACCAATATAAAACATATAAAAAGTAACTTTAATTACAAATTTATAATTAATATAATTAAAAATAAACATGCTGGTATGAAACCTAAAAATAGATTTAAAAAAGGGAAACCGTAATTAAAATAATATAAATAATAAAATAAGGCTTAAAATATGAATAAAAATTGTATCAATTTCGAGGGTGGTCAGGTCCCTTTTGTTCAGATTGCAGAGCTTTTTTTCAAACATTTTCTGCAAAGATAAAAAGTATGACAACCATTTCTCGCTGAAATTAATTGGTGAAATATATGCTAAAATGCATGTAGCGCCATCCCTCGATGAAAATAGTAATGAAATGTGAAATCTATGTTATCAAAATTATGAAAGCTTTAGAAAGAATTTGATTGGAATTAATGTACCAATAAAAGAACATAAATTTTTGTGAACGAGAAAGTTTCAAAGGAATCCAATTTAGCTACTTAGAAAGCATTCTGGTCATATTACATCACTTAATTCCAATTTTCACTTTAGGTTTCAAAAATTTATTTGCAAAGTTTCTCCGGGTGGTGACCTGAATTTCCTTGAAACGTTTCACCTTCTCAAAATTCTATTTCTTTAGTTAACGATATTATTGGGACTCAGTACTTTAATGATTTTTATTAAAAAATTTTCATTTATTGTTCATTTATTATTTCATTATGAATATTATTAAATGATTTTGTAAGATAAAATGGTTTGAAACTGAAAAAAAAATTTTTTTTCTGCTATTTTTTTTAAATTAAAATTTTGAAAAGAAATTTTAACGATTAAAATGTCTTGCTTCTCCTACAATTATTAGAATGTTTTTAATAACTTTAAGGATCGGTATTGCAGTTAATGAATTAATTTCCGAGGAAAAAAAAACAAAAGCATATTCATATATAAAAACTTTGAAAAAAATATGATTTCAATTACATTTTCGCTTCCAATTATTTCTCTTTTCAATAGTTTTCAAAGCACATCTTTGTTTTATATGTAAAATATGTATACAATTTTACACTATCAGAAGTATATAATTTTAAGCAAGCAGTAAAAATATTAAATAATTTAGTTCATCTGTGAAAGTTTTAGGAATTTAAGTGAAAGGATTTATCAAAAAATACTGAGAAATGACAGTTTAAAGAATGTAAATTTTCTAAATGGTCATACATTAAATCATACCAAATTTTTAAATATTTTTATTACTGAATTTCAGTGCACACATATCTAAAAACATACCACTATTCAAATAGTTAATATAATCATAAATTGTAAGCTTTTATTTGAAACCTTATGTGACCGGAAATATTGCAAGCAAAATTAACAAAGGCAAGTGGAATTTTTATTCCAAAGGGCAATTGCTCAGAAAAACTATTAATTTCGTTTTGGCATTTTGCATTGATTCACTGTAAGCGCTGTTTCACTTTTTAAATTGTTGCCACTAAATATTATCGTCCTGTATTACATTTAAGGAAATTAAATGATGAAGAATCTGCATAAATGTATGTATATATTTCTTGCATTGTGGTAAAACAACAGAACCTTGAGCCAGCAAATTTTGGATAACGTTATCCTCATGCGAATATGGACATTTGGAAGCCCAGATTTAAGATTTAGATATGATTTATTATCGATTTCATATTTTTTATTAAACAAACTCAAGGATTTCAAAGCAAGCAATGGCAACGTTGCACGGAAAAGACATTTTTATCTCCAGGACGTGAGACTGTGTATCGGAAATTATAAAGGTATGCTCATTTTAAAATTAGTTTGCGATATTACTCTTGAACTGAATTTTATGGTTTAAGTGCGAAGAACATGATATTTAATGAATAAAGGTAACACACAAAATGTTAAAAAAAACGACCCTTATGACGTAATTTAAAATCTGAAACCTTTCAGATTTTTCTTTTCTTACTTTTTTTATACTTTTATTTGTTTTGTAAAACACGTTCAAAGTAATTTTAAGGCATGAATTAAATTATAATATAGTTTCTAAAACATTTATAATCAATATTAAAAAAATTCATTAGTGGTTTTATTCTTTTTTTTTTAAATAGCAAAATTTGAAATTTAAACAGATATACAACATTTTATTTAAAACCTTTTACGGTTATGCATAATTTCTTCTCTGCGTTTAGTCATTTGATCTCATGTATAAATTGCATTTTAAATAAATATAAGAGTCTTTAAATGATTAAAGAGTTTAACATTTGCTCCAGCACGATTATCTATAATGCTGATGTCATTAACTTAAGCGTTTTCATTATGCTACCTTTTTCTGTTCGTGTCTTGTGTTACACAAATATTTCAGTTTTCGAAGTCTTAGCGAAACTGACTACACATAGAAATATTTGATGAGATAGGTATAAAAACAGAAAAAATAATACTTATAATAATTACTAATAAATATATACTACTAATAATAATTACTAATAAATATATACTACTAAAAAACAGAAATAATACTTATAATAATTACTAATAAATATATACTACTAATAATAATTACTAATAAATATATACTACTAATAATAATTACTAATAAAATAACTAAAAATAATACCAATAATTAAAATTTTATATTACTTTCAAAGGGGCTTTTTTTTCAGACATAAACATTTCGAGATCATTTCGGCTAACGACCCCTTGGGCTAAAAATATTTAAAAACAGCATATCTTTAGAATTTCTGATAGGCATTCTCGCGCGATGGAGATAAAAATATTTTGTCCGTACAGCGTGCTGCCGCTGCTCGCTTTGAAATAGTTAAGGTTTTTTATCAAAAATTCGTGTAAGTTTAAAAAATATGAAATGGATAATAAAACAGATTTGAAATTCAAGATTCGAGCTTCCCAGTGCCCATATTCGGGTGGAGGATTACATTATTCAAAGTTTGATGGCTCTAGCTATCATTGATTTTCACAGTGTGAGAAACATACATACATTCATGCAGATTCTTCAGTAAGGTTCTATTTTAATCTAAGGTTGCCTTTTATATCTGATTTTAAATTGTAATCAGTGCTTATGTTCATAATATTCTGTGATTTATTCTGTGATGAATAACAAACAACAATAGCCAACTACATGTCATATTATTAACACACCTGTACATATAAATTGCTATTTTTAATACTAAAGTTTGTCGGCAATTAAACTTTCTTTTCGTTTCCATATTTTTCCGCATCTTTGTTTTCTTCGCATTTTTATTTTTATTTTTTTAGGAAGTACTTTTGTTGCAAATATATGAATTAAAACGAGAAATTAATGATATTTAACTTACGCATAATTCAAAATACAGATCTTCCGAATGCTAGTTGGATGTGCTAATAACTTTTATCACGAGATTGCGCAGGTTAGAATGAGGTTTCAATATTTCCCATATAAAGTTCAAAGTGAAAAGAGCGGAATCATATTTTCAAAATGTCGCTTAATATCACAGGCATAGATATAAAAAATTTGCAATAATTCTAACGGAGAAGAATACGCTTAGGCTGTATGAGGGCCTTATGAAAGACACAAATGTCAGCATTATTCTATGAAAACATTTTCCAGCTTAGAAAACAGATTAGACTCAAAACGTATTCCCATCCATAATTTGAGATATATCAATCAAAATTCAGAAGTAAACAATATAATATTTCGCCTAAAATAAGAAGCAGTCTCTCAATCTCTCCTAATATTTCAGTTAAGTTTATAATGTAAATTAAAAAAAGCTGTTCCTGTTAGTTTGTTTCTTATCAAAATGAATTGACATTTGATTTAAAATATTGTTACGAAATACCCAGCTGCGGTAAGATAGCTTCCCCGCAAAGGGTTGCCAGAAAACGGCAAGGAAAGGCATGATTGCCAGATTTGGCGGGAAATCGCCCATTTGGAGACAAAATTGGTGGTATACCATAGACAGACCGAGAATCTCTTGGAACGAATTCTTACCGGTTTTCACGAGAACGTTCTCGACGGCAGGTCAAAAGTTATAAATACCTTGCCTGTAGGCGGAGATTAGTTTTATCGTGAGAGTATCGAGAGTATGTAGAGTTCAGTAGTAGAGCTTTGAGTTCAGAGATTAGATTGAGAGCGATCGAACTGAGTCGAGAGCTGTTCTTTAGTGCTTTGCCGTAAAGATGTCTTCACCGTTATAACCTGATAGCCTGAAGGCTGTGCTGCTGGTTGTTTCAGCGTGTTTATCGTAGTTTATCGACGACTGTAAATTGTCTTTGGAACTGTTCTGTGTAATAACTGACGAATAAAATGTGTTTTGATTCTTCATCAAGTGTTTTCATCAATCACCCAAAATCCACGAACCCGTAGAGCAGCAATATATTTAGTGCTGCTTTTCTAGCATTGACTGCTAGTATTCTAGTATCCATTTAATTCAGTGGATAATGAAGTATCAAAATTTAAAAATCGCTAGAGAAATAAAATTTTCTTATAGTGTCTGACGTTTGAATATCAATTCAAACAATATTTAATATATTTACGAAGCTCTCTCTGGAAGAAGGCTAATATTCCCAAATTCTCCTTAAAGATTTCAAAATTTAGTTTTGGAAACACCCTAATAATTGTGGCCATGTTTTGTTCTTTGCTTTGTTTTGTTCTATACTTCCTATTGTGGTCATGTTTTGTTCACCCAGACTTTGAATATGTATCTTAAAGGATCAAAATTAATATTACACGAAGAATGGTCTTCTTTTGAGTTCACATTTTAATAAGAACAAGTGTAATGCTAGGTAAATGTTTCGAATTGCTGCCAAAGTGTATCTGACGAGCAACTAACTGTGCAGAAACGTCAGCATTTATAAGCATTATTCTGTATAAGAAAAACTTTCTGATTTAGCTGAACGATTATTTCGAGAATAGAACAGGAATGTAATTTATTGGACGCCATACATCCTCGACGTCATTGGAGCAGAAGAGTCTTTTGTGCGAGCAGTACGGACCAAGAAGAGAATCGCTAGAAATCTAATATTTCTTCGACGACAGGAAGCAAAGAAAGTAGGTCGAGATATTTTCGTCCTCACTTTTTTGTACTATCCGTTCTCTATTATACAGACAATCAAGAACAGTTTTTACTGCTGCGTCAGGTGCTGTGTGGAGATGACATATGTGTGTTCCGGAGATGGAGAGAATAAAGCATTCTATATGCAGATAGAGAGAAGACATTTTTATATTACTATCATTTTTTATTATAGTTATGTCATGAAAAGAATGCTCTGAAATTCTGAGTATTCATTAAAGAAGAAAAGAATAAGCCTGCATTTACTGTTGATTTCCATTTCATTAGAAGCAGCCTATGTAAAATATTTATATTCGTTAGAAAATAATTTACGATTTTTCACAACAGATTTTTTTTTTATGTTAGAATTTCAAACTTCTTGAACATCCTTTTTCCTTAACCAAATGATTTGTTAAGAATAAGCAAGCATGCATTCAGATTTCTAACACCTTTTTGATATATTGTAGCCTATTTTTTATAAAATTCTTCCAAAAATTCTCGCTCGTTTACTGTTCCATTTTACTATCCACAAAAGTCTGAATAGATTGACATTGTTAGTGACATATTATATGTGAAATTCTATTTTTAGGAGAAAACAACGTTCTAAAACTCCCGCAGTTTCCTTTTATTTACTTTAATTGTGTACTTATTTCAGAAAAAAAAAGAAAGCTTTCTTGCATGTTTGATGACTAAACAAATGTAATTAAATTTTCTAAACATACAAAACATAATACAGTTTTGATATAATTTAACACGGTAAATAGTTATGCAAATATGATAGACCTTCTAAGCTTACAGAAAGTATATAAATGCAATTAAAGAATGCACTCGTTATCACATACAGAATTCTGCTTTTCGCCTTCCAGATATCACTAATAAATTCTTACATTATCGTGCAGTTTCTAACATTAATTCATGAAATTCATACATAATTTTAGTGGACCGTAGAATTTTTAATATTACTTCTGTTAACAGAATTATACACACATGAGAACTTCATGTATTCCACTCGGATGGACACTCTTGCCATCCACACCTTAAAATACATATCACATACTCAGAAAGACCAGAACATACTCAATCAATAGCGGTTGGCTTTCCTACCTTAGGTCTTCTCCACTCGCAGCTGCCAGATCCACAAGTAAACAATACTCAAACATAAATCTTGGCTTCATTTCTCTTCGGCTTAACAAGTATGAAAGAACTGAATTACATTTGTAGGCAACGCAAGTCAAGATTAAATTTTTAAAAATATAACGCTGAGATGATAAAAAAATTTTCTTTCAGCGAATAAAGTAGATAAGCTGTACGTAGGTTTAAAAGGAAAATGTTTAATTCTTTATCCGATTTAAATTGTTCCCCTTTACTATGAACCGATATTCTAAGAGTTCAAAAAATTTTATTTACATTATTCGTCCTATAGTATTATGAGTAACAATTCAAAAATTATATTTCAGCTGTCGAATTTTTGTGTTATTTTAAAAGCTATTTAACTGAAATCCTAAAGTACATGTTTAATTTCATTTGCATCATTTGTTTACAAAGAAAGTACGTCAGATTTCTTTCTTAACCTTTTCATTTAAACAATTTCGATAACAAAAGTTTTAAAAGGCAATTAAAAACAGTGCAAAAATTTCGTGTACTTATTTATTTAGCTAACATTTCCGCAGCATCGGCATGTGAATGTAAATTTCTGTATACTTGGGAATTATTCAAACCCGATTTTGTTTGGTAATATTTTAATGTATCGTTATCTATATAATATTTCATATAAATGTTACATCTTAAAAATTGTGTTTGACTTAGAAGCATATTTCAATCTTAATAGATAAGTCTACAACGGGGCCATTTAATCTTTTCTCAAAGAAATGCTTTCCTGAGAGTTTTTCACCCAGAATTACTTCTCACTGTTGGCGTCTTATTGTAATCAATATGCTCTCAGTCACCGGTGTAAAATTCAATAACAACTTTATTTGTGTACTCCTGGTGAACTGAAACTAAATTTTGAATGTGCAACCAAAAACGTCTGATGACTTCCTTGTATGACTTATTAAATTATGCACATATTTTGCTGCAATTTCATGCGAGATATCTCATTCGATCAATTCAGTCCTCATTCCCCGGCAAGAAAAAATACATAAAAACATCTTCATTAAAAATTGTAAAATACAGAAAACCTAAAACACCAAATAGAGTTAAAAACCATTAAAAATCAATTTTTACAATTAAAACTAGACTTCAAATTAGTTACAATTAGACAAAAAAAAAAACAGATTTTTCACTGCAGAAAACTTTTGGTCTCGCTCGGCAAAAAATACACTGAAGTTGGTCCAGAGACTGACTTAATTCACTATGCTACTAAGTTTTAAATGTAAACAAACGGCAGCGTCTTTAGACTTAACGGAACTTAAACAACTTTTAAATTGTTGACAATTCTACAGCAAATGCACACAGATTAACTAAGGCATGAAAACCTTAACCGGAACATAAAAACAACATAATTCAATCAATGTTAAAGCAAAAAAGGCAAAATTTATCAACATATAAGAAAAAATACTTAGCTCACCAAGCCGGGTAGCAGAGTGGGTATACATCTATAATTACATAGTTTTTTAATTTCAGTTTTCTTTGGTTTTAACAATTTTAAAAATTCTTTGTTGCATTTATAAGATTTTTTGAAATTCATTAGTTATGAATTTCAGTTCAGTTTTCGTCTTTATGAAAAAGTAGTTCTAAATTTCTTACTACATATATATATATTAATATTTGTAAAAAGCAAATATAAATTTAAAATTAATTATAATTGCAAAAATAAAATTATTTATTGCTGCAAATCAATTCTTTCCTTTTTCTTGTGAAACAATATATATATATATACATATCCGCTATTATTCGGCTCGGTGAGCTCAGTTT
>KK112206.1:87357-118888 GCA_000611955.2 Stegodyphus mimosarum
GTTAAAGTATATAATGCAGTTATTTCATAGAATACCTAGTTATTCCATGAAATAACTGATCGTGTCCGTTAAAGTGTGTAATATGTTAATAATTTGACACTTTAACTAGTTATTCTATGAAATAACTAGGTATTCTATAAATTAAATAATGAGAGACAGTTAAAGTGTAAAATAAACAATTTATCTAAAATAAAATAACTAGATATTTTATAAATAAACTAATGATAGACAATTAAAATGAAAAAGAAGCAATTTATCAAATTTATATAGCGTATAAATGGTATTTATGGAGACGTACCATAAAATCATTTGTTACAACAAGGATTACTAAAATGACACTTGGAATTACAAAGAACATTATTTCTAAAACAAAAACATTTTTTGTTGACACACTGGATTTTACACGAACATTCTATATTGTTAAACGAAAGGTAAATGTACCTCATACCAAAAAGCGAGATACATGATATAGATTATTTTACACTTTAACAGGCTGCAGATCGTTATTCTATGAAATAACTAGTTAAACCATGAAATACAAGATAGTTTTACACTTTAACGGACACGATCAGTTATTTCATGGAATAATAAGGTGTTCTATAAAATAATGGATTTCATTCTTTAACGGTAACATATATATTAATATACTTTTGGTGCAGTCGCTTGCAACCAAAAAAGGAGGTGCACATCTACATGTTATAGCAGTCTCATATACAAAGTTTACGCGTTCTAAGAGTACACGCTTTTCAGTTATACCAGATACATACGTACGTACGTAAGTACAGACGTCATGAAAAAAGTCTCTTCTGAATCTATTCTAAATCCATTTTACTATCCGTTTTGAGAAACATTCTGTCCGTACGTACAGACGTAACGAAAAAAATCTTTCGAATGGAATCGACAGCGGTCTAAATGGATATTTTTGTTTAAATACGCTACCCGAAATTTTCGCTATTAAAATACTTTCTTTACTTCATATACGAGGAAGTAAAAAGATTCGATTTCTTCTCAGCAATCCTTATATTATCCAAGAAAGTAAATAGATCTTTCTCTCCGCTGTTAGATATCAAGGCACTTAACATGCTTGAGCGGAAAACAAGAAATACATCCAATAAATGAAGATTGACTTTAATGTTTACAAGCAATACCAGCTTTTGTTCCACAATGCATCAGTCGCATTAACCTAACTAGCTATTAAATCCTTCTTTGTATGATACTAAGGTACATAGCCTTCTGGTCTCAGTATAACATGAATGAAAGAAAATATATTATACTGTTTAAATTAACCTTAATACAAATTTTAAAATATATAGGTTTTGACTTGCTTTGGAAGCATAAACTAGTTACAAGCTTCTAACAGACGTATCGCTGTGTCTGAAATAACTATAGAGACTTGAAAAGTTTTAAACTACCTTTCTGTTAAAACAGAATTTTGAATATAAGCACACTTCTTGGGCTAACATAATGAGCATCACTTGTGGCTATATAACTAATGTAGCACTCAAATTGAAATTTAAAGGTAGACTACACTATTAAATTTAAATCTAAGCTGGCGCGAAAACTTTACAAATTCATATGCGGCAGCATTTGAGTCATAAACATATTGATAGATGAAATGATCAAATATTTCATGGGTTATGATGTCGAAAAGTCTTTCTTGAAATTAAAATAAAGTCCCATATGTCAACGAGCTTTTAACACCCAAAAAATGTGTGTGTGTGTATTTTTTTAATGAAACAAAAGTTAAATTTGCACTCATTATCATGTATAATACTTGTAAAAAATAAAAAAGAAAACTTTTTCCAATTAAACCTGTAGAGCAGTCGGAGCACTTCATATCAGAAAAAAATCTTAATTTAAAAAAATTTTCATCTTAAACGGCTTATAAAAGTAATTAAAGAGCAAATTAAGCTATAGCTTTCATTTTTAACAGTACACTCACAGTTTTTTAGAAACATCAATGCACGAATATTTCTAGCTATTGCTGGAATATTTAAGTTAATATTTAATATATTTTAATTTTTCACTTAAGTTAATGTTATTTAATGTTTTCTTGATTAAACATTTTGGAAAAAAGATAGCTCTGTAGGACAGCAATTTTTTGAAAAATCTGCGATAGACAATTCAAGAGAAAAATTAACAAATCTTAAAACGTGCATTCTGATTGCTTTGTTATAAAAATCAGTTAGAGTTCTGTAAGTGTTTTAATTTCGAAAACATTTGAATAAAATGCAAAACATGATATGTAAAATAATTGACATAGAAGAAATAACCGTTATCCATCTGTAACCCGACTCATTTTCTTAATTTCTTCTTCTATGCATTTACTTTGTAAGTCGTAATATATTGCTGTAAATATCTGTAAATATTTAAATCCTTTTATTAGTTTTTTAATCTTCTGTATTTTTCTAATTTTGTACATTGACGTTTTAGCCCAAAAGGGCAATTTTCCCAGAAGGGCTATTAATTTCGTTTTGTCATAAAGAAGAACCTGCATAAATGTATATATGTTTCTCGGATTGTAATAACAACGGTACCTAGACCCATCAAATTTTGAAGAATGTACGTCTCCACCCGAATATGGGCATCTGGAAGCCGAAATTTGGAATTTGTTTAATTATCTATTTCATATTTTGTAAAGCATCTATGAGTTTTTAATTAAGAACCTCAACGATTTCAAAGCGAGCAATTGCAACTCTGTACAGAAAAAAAAAATAAAAAACATTTTTATCTCCAGCGCGCAAGTCTGTGTATCGGAAATTCTAAAGATATGCTTTTTTTAAGTATTTTGTGATATTGCTGTTGAATTGAATTCTATGGTTTAACTGCGAAGAACATGGTATTTAATAAATAAATATAACCCACAAAACGTTAAAAAAACGCCCCTTTGGACGTACTATAAAGTCTGAAAGCTTTCAGATTTTTTTTATTTAAGTTTGCTTTCAGGGTTTATTTGGTATTTGTGGTCACGTTTATTTTGTATTTGAGAAACACGTGTTTTGTATCTTATATTACAATATTTGATCTCTCAGTTCTGATGGCAACAGCATTTAAATTGTGAAACCAGAGCGAATATACTCCTCATGAGCCTTGGAGACCGATTCTTCCCGAAGCTTCCAAACGCCTGTGTAACACTAGGCCCGTACTGTGGTTACACTGCATAAATGTGACTCCGAGAGTTTGGACAAGTTATGTCATTCAGCTGTGAGATTTAGGGTTAGTTGAACTGCGATTTAGAGCTTACTCTGTAAGTAATTTTAACAACTGATGATGTTTCTCGTACACTAACCAAAAACTGCTTAATGGCTGCGCTCTCCAGCTGTGTAAAATTATTTTTTATAATAAATTCTTAATTTCTTCCTGTTTGTCAGAAATGGCCATTTAGAGAGATATTACAAACTCGTAGTCCATAACAAAACTCATGTAAGTATAAATAAAATCATACTTCCTGATTTTCTTTAAACATTATCTTTAATAATGGAACGACTTACATCCTGAGTGTTCTGAATTAGTGAGCCAGTTTTTTTTTATTTCGTTCCTTTCATTTCTTTCGTTTTAGTTCTCTCGGAAGATATAAATGTTTTTACAGAATATTTTAAGCATGAGGACAATGATTTTAAAGTATCAGAGGTAGCAGGTACAACATTTGTTTCTTGCAGCTGGCTCGCTTGCTTGGTTACAGCTGAAAACATCGCGGCAAAAACATCACGGACGAAAACATCGCGAAGAAACCAACTCAAGGCGAAACCATCGCGGCACAAAACATCGTGAGAGAAAAGAAAGCAAAGAGAAAACATCTCAGTTTTAAAACATCTTGATACTTTGTACTTTGTACCATATCGTGCTCGAAAATAAAACGTTCCAAAAACTTCGCAGTTTTAAAACATCGTAGTCGAAAATATCATGGTAAAAAATAAAGTACCTACAAAGTATAGCGTGACGATAACGTCGCACACATGCGTTTTTCAAATCCCATACTGACATATGATGTAACTGACTTTCATCATAAATAACAAATCGACATCCAAAAAATTGATTGCACGTTATACGTGAACAAGTTAACGACACTTTAAGAATAAACAGAAACAAAGCAAAATATAATTTTCATTAAAACAATATCTGATTAACAAATGTGAAAGAGATTAATTTGATAATTAACTAAGCAATTTTTTAGAGGTAACCTCATGCAGTTATTTCTCTTCCCTTTACTAAGCATTTTTAGACTATTCTCCATAAAACATTATTAGCAAAACTTTATAAAAGAAAGGTTAATTTATTAATGACACTTTTTAATTAACTATGTAATTTACGTTTCCTTCTTACTTTTTCAGCAAACTTATCAGTTCATTCAATACTATAAAATATATAATATAGAATAAAAGAATCCCTCTTTCCTTCTTCAGCTCCCAAATCGTTATGCAAACAAGCATTTACAAATTTTAACAGCTGAAAACGGATGTGTGCGATGTTATCGTCAAGCAAATGATTTGTAGGTACTTTATTTTTACCAAGATATTTTCGACGATATTTTTAAACTGCGAAGATTTTCTTTTCTCCCACGATGTTTTGTACCGCGAGTTTTTGTCTTGCATTGTTTTTTCTGCGACGTTTTTGTCTGCGATGTTTTTGCCGCGATGTTGTCGGAGGTCACCGTTTGCCTTAGCGCTTAGATTCAGTGTCTAAAGTTGAAACTAACTAGCCTAGTGAGAGACTGAAAAGCTTTCAAGCCTTTGATAGTAATTAAGTTAACAAGCACTTTCTCCCGTGCCTTCGAGGTGTAATTGGATAGCAATGCCGGCTAGCATTGGAAAGTCCGCTGCTCAACATTCTACGAGGCACTGAATATTTTTCATGCTTCTTGCATTGATATAACCTAATGACTATATTGCAAATTATATATTTATCCCAGTAAGTTTGATTTAAATTGTTTCTCGTAAACGAATATGTTTTATTCCTAATTTTAGTAATCCTTAAATTCTTGTCCATATAATTAAATTGAAAGCTTAGAAAATCCATTTTGTTTCGGTTATAATTTAACATAATTTCTAACTGATTTATTCCAAGATGCATCTTGTTGATGCCCTGAACTCATGTTGATATAGCTGAACAAAGAGTAACTATCAAGGAGAGAGAACCTGAAGCCTTTTGACTACATTTTACGAAGCATCGAATAACTCCGTTAAGAAAGTTCTTTGTTTGATGATAATGTACACTGAGCAAAAAAAAATGGGACAATTCTTATCTCCCATTCTTCTGGGCCGATTGACGAAATTCAAACTGCGTTTTCTCTGTCTCGAAAGCGCGACTTAGGATATGTTTTAGATTTATATATAGCATTATTCTAACATAGGTATTTTGACACAAAATGGGTCTTTTTCTGAAAAACATATCAATATTTCGATTCTACGACTCAAATTATGCCTAAATATTAAATTTTGTAAAATTTGGTGCGAAATTTACAAAGAAATTCAAAAATTTGATTTCGCGAATTTTTTTCAGTGTGCGTCAAGAATAATTCACTTGATGAACTTCTTAATACGTGGCAACCTATTTTCCTATCCCTTCCACTGTAATGGAGCGGAAAAAAAGTCACATTGTTCTTCTTTCAAATAATTTCAGCAAAGTGCGTAAACCACATTAGATGTTATTATCGCTTTCAACAAATATGCTAAATTTTAAAACGTACCAATATATAAATTCTCGTAATTCGAAAAAATCTTATCTTCGAAATATCTTCCAAAATTTTGAATAAAAAGCTCTAATTTTTTATAGGTATGCTTAGAAATACATCTACTTCAAGTTGATAGTAAAAATGTTATAGGTCATAATTAATTTTTTTTTTCAAAAAATTTATAAAAATTATTTAAAAATACAAATCTTAAAAATAAATCATAAAAAACGGGTGAATTTTTTTCAAATGAACCTAAATTTCTAACTGTGAAAGAGGGAATCAAGTGAGTGTAATAAAAAAGAGATATTAATAAGTACATATCAAATTGAATTAACGTTGAGAAGCTAAAATTTTGAGAGCTAATTTTTTAAAAACTACTCGTGCGATTTTTACAAAACTTGGCAGTTTGATAATTTGAGTCATAGAATCGAAATATGGAAAAAATTGGCATTTCATTTCAGAAAAAGTCCAATTTTGCGTCAAAATACCTATATTAGAACAATGCTGTATATAAATCTTATACATATCCTAAGTCGCGCTCTCCAGACAGGGAAAGCGCTATTTGAATTTCTTCAATCGGGCGAGTAGAACGGGAGATATAAAATTGTCCCCTTTTTTTTGAGGGGGGGCAGTTATTTACTGCCACGCCTGTGAGCTCCTTTTAAAGCAGTAGGCTCTTTCGGCAAGGACGTTCAGTATGCATCTGGTTATACCAAAGCATACGCATGCAGTAGCTTGTCTCCTTGATTTAATGGGAAATTTTCTAACGAAAATGTGTTCGCAAATTTGATACTTTGGAAAATCCATTGACACTTCATGTAGCTATCTTAAATCTTTTTGAAATGACCTCGAAAGAAAGTACCAATATTCAAAAGAGCTTTTTCTTTTTCTACAAATGAGCAGGCTAATTGAGAACCACATATTTTACAAACGTTTTAATTCTGGACAGCAAATAAAAAAAAACACTTAGTTGCAATTATTGCAATAAATTTCCCCAATTTATGGTATAAAATTTAGTAATGATTAACAGTTGTAAAGTACACTTTTACTCGAAAGACCAAACCATCCAAAATTCAGTAATACCGAATTTAACCAATTGAAAGTGGGCCTGTTAATTATTTTTTTCTTTGGGCGAAGAAAGGTTTCTTCACTTTAGAATCGATACTGTTAATACGACAGAACATGATTTGTTTTAATTTATTTTCGATTTCAATATTTTCCGTGATCATTTTACGACCAATGTAGTGAACATACAAGACATTTGTTGAAGATAAATGGAACTCGTTGGCCAACAATAGCAAGTATTAAGATGTGAGAAATTAAAAAACAGCTTCATTTATTATGTATATTGCCGGCAAAGTATGAAACGCCGGCATTCTTTAGAATGCCTAAGTATTGTATGAAATGCCGGATGATTTTATATTGAAATATGAGAATTATTCCATACTTTCCCTAGGCATTAAATATAATACCCAGGCATTCTATAGAATGACAAATGCTATTTAGGCAAAGTATGGAAAAAAGGTTACGATAAGGCTGTTATTTAAAAAACATTCATTCCTCGGAAATATAAATGTTATTTTGAAAAATTAATGAAAGACTGCCATTAAAAAACTGTTATTCGAAATATGCAAAAAAAAGGATAGTGAGATGATCTTGATGCAACATAATAAATTTGTATTTCCTATCTGGCTGACTCTTGGAATCGGTAAGATTTACCTGACAGCGGAAATTAAATTCAGAAATAATCATAAATTTTACAACAATGTCCCCTTTTAATGCTTTTTTTCCTGGCAAGGCTCACAAAGGTAGTTGTACAGTTCAATATCATTACGTGTAACGTTTTCGAAATTGATTGAAAGTTCTTTCAACATTCTGTCGCGTCGTCCATGTGAGTTTTCATGAAGTACAGAAAATAACTCAACGTTCGTGACGTAATACTGTATAGTACTGACGCTTTCTTTAACAGGATAAATGAATGTACTTCTGTTTTCCACAAACATCACATCCTAGCGATTCAGAAGCCGTGATTTAGCCGTGTCCCGTGATTCACTCTTAGCAGTCATTTTGATTTTTTATGTCATTTTTTAACTTCTGGTAGGCAGTTTGGTTCCTCAAAACGAATCGGAAATGTATTTCATATTGTTGGTTTCTCATTTGGCATTCTATAGAGTGCCTAGGAAATGTGTGAAATATGATTCGTTTCATACATTGCCGGCTAGTTTTTGGCATTATATAAAATGCCTAGGCATTCTATAGAACGCCGGATTTCAAACTTTGCCGGTAACATATGCACATAACAAATTATTATTTTCCAAATTGTTTTACGATGAAAGCTAAATGTTTTTCTAATGGGCTTAAACATCAATAGTTAACAGATGCTAAAATTCCTTTATTCATGAAGTAAATACTGTTTTCGTACTGCGTATTTGTCAACTATTAAATAATCATAAATGTATTTTCTAATGTTCCATTTTGTTAGAATGTACGAGGTCCCATATCACAGAATCAAGTCATCTTTTCCTTAGGTTCGTTACACGAAGCAGCGAAGGTGCCCAGTACGCAATAAAATCTGCCTCGTAGACTTGTCGCCTGTGATCATTTCGTATACACAGGGCGATTTCGCTTCTAAGTTACCCGGAGTTTTAAGCCAATAAGAGAAGGCAAAGCATGACATGGTTTACATGCAGCAGCAGACCACTATCAGTCTCATAACACATATTCAATTTCCAAAGTTTTCAATGCCTTTATTTATTTATGCAAGGTTTTGTTTTTAAAGAAGTCAGAATAGTAATAATATTAAAAATGTTGTAGGCTTAATAACAGACAGAAAGTAACAGTAACTGAAAATATTAAAAGAAAAACCTTGAATTAAAAAAAAAATTTAAAGCTTTCAGATTCTATATTACGCCCCAAAAGGGCCTTTCTTTCATTTGCATACACATACACGTTTCGAGATCATTTGGGTTAACGTTTCTTTGGGCTTATTAAAAAATAGCCTATCTTTAGAATTTTTCGAAATTAAAAATATAAATTAAAAATAGCCTATCTGTAGAATTTTTCAAAATCAATAAATTTTTCGAAAACAGTTTTGAGTTATAACCCATAAACGTTTTAACATCATCTTAAAATTAGAGTACCTGCCAAAAAATTAGAGTTCTTTATTTAAAATTTTCTAAGATATACGTGAATTTATATTTTGGCGCGTTTTGAAATTTGGCATATTTGTTATAAGCGATAACAAAGCCAAATGTGGTTTAAGAACTTTGTTAAATTTATTTGAAAGTATGAACGATGACTTTTTTCCCGCTCGTCTACAATAAAAAAAAGAAAGGAAAATAAGCTGTCATAAATTAAGAAGTTCGCCAACTGGAAAGAATAAGCCAAGATAAATTTTTGAATTTCTCCGTAGATTTCGCACTAAAGTTTAAAAAATTTAATATTTAGGCATAATTCGAGTCGTAGGACCGAAATATAGAAAACAATTGGCATGTCATTTCAGAAAAAGTCCGATTTAGTGTCAAAATACCTATATTAGAACAATGCTGTATATAAATCTAATATATATCCTAAGTCGCGCTTTCGATACATGAAAAACTGAAAAACGCAATTTGAATTTGGTCGAGCGGCCCAGTAGAACGATAGAACTATCCCCCACCCCACCCTTTTTTTTTGGCCGCATTGCACAGTATGATTGCATAGTATGTGCACAGTATGATTGCACAGTATTTGGCGCGTTGCACAGTATCATACATTACTGATAATTAGATTTATAATAAAGCATACATTTTAAATACATAAAAGATGAAAAAGTAATTTTTTCACTTTATAATTATCGTGAAATTTAATAATTAATTTATTATTTACATTAGTAGTATAAAATAATAATTACGTAGTTAATTAATATAAAACGTATTACATTTTTCGTGTAATGTAATGATGTAAAATTATTATACATGGAAAAATTTAATGATTTTTATATTAACATAACTCTCTTGATGATAGATTTACAGAAGCAACTGAACATTTCCAACAGAATATAGCTCAGCTGGATTCTAACTTGCTTAGAATATATTAGTTCAGGGAAAGCGTCAAAAAATCGAGCTAGCTAACGCTAAAACGAAGGCTAAAAAATCACTAACAGGAGGAAAACAGCAATATAATTAAATTCAAACACGGGATGAATTAGGCATTTCTAATTTTAATAAACCATAATAGTAATCCCCTTAAACAGAGCAAAATAATCTAATAAATTTCTTTCATGCAGACAAATTAGATAAAAAAGTGCATCGCTCTTTAATGCATAACCGTGCATGCTCGGTCGACACATGGAATTATTTAATAACTTAAATGATAATTCCAGAATTGATTAAGCATAATTTAATTCACAATAATAAAAGAAGACATTAGGGTTACAACATCAAAGCGAACTCTTTTTTTTATTTATTTACGTTGTTTCTTGTTGACAATCTAGATAAACTAAACTTCGCAATAATAAAGATAATATTATACGTAGAGAGAGCTGCTACAGGATCACTTATATTAAGGAGAAAAAATGTTCTATTATCTGTAAAGAAATGAGTAAGAAAGTATAAGCCGAAATAAATGTAGAATCATAAATCACATTTGTTAGAATAATAAGTCAAACTCCAAAGAATTCAAGGCTTATGTTATTTAATTTTCATACGCAATTTTATTGTCTATCACTAATGAAGTTGTCAGCAACTATGGTATGCTATGCTGAGCGTCTTGATAACAACTCCTTGCGCCAGCGACATGTTTGGGTGGGTGCCTACAGAAAACATTTCCGAGTAAACAACGAAAGGCAAAAACGTCGTACGAAGCATCGTGGGAGAAAACATTGCAATTCTAAAACATCGTCATGGAAAATAAAGCGGTTCAAAAACTTCGCAATTTAAAAACATCGTAATCGAAAATATCGTAGTAAAAATAAAGCACCTACAAATCATCATATGACGATAACATCACAAACATGCGTTTTTAGGCTTTAATAGTTGTATGTGCATATTCTAATATTGATTTATGAGCTCAAGAAGGAAAGAGGAATTTTTTTACTTTTATATTTCATGTTTTTGAATCAACTAACAAATTTTTACTAAAATAATAAGAAACAAGTTCAAAAACTAAAAATGAGTGAAACAATAATGCTAGGTTAATTAAAATACACCTTACAATTACACACATTTTGAATCGAAATTGCTTAAATCACAAATTTACTGCAATTCAAAGAAATTTTGTTTTTTTATCTGCCTGCGGGGAAGGATGCCTTCATGAAAAGCTTTTTAAAGCAAACTGGATCGTATTCACATTATACATGAGTAAATCCAAGAAAGATGCTCATGCACTCAACCCGTTCATTGGGGTTTTTACCCGGGTCGAACTACCAGTATTCATGTGCCTTAATCACTCGCTTACTCGTGGGGTGCTTCATTTCAGGGAGTATTTCAGTTTCACTTTTTTGTCCTTGCTTAGTTCTCATTTGCTGTATCAGCCCTGATTCCTTTTTAATTTCAGAGCGAACTGCATTAGTTTCGCATACTGTGAACAGCATACGACAGGCGAAATTTAAAGTAAAATTAAATCTGTTAGAAATGTAAAAACGGTTTATGAAAAATTACAAAGAACACAGTTATTAAAGCAGCAAAACATACAATCCATCGACTTGCAAAAATTTCGGCGTCTAACGTAATAATTAAAAAAAATTCTCCCTTTTTCAGTAATATCTTACAACTTATTTTTCCATTTTTTCGCTGGCCAGAATATTCTATTTGTTACCAACAACTTTAGTTAAAATATTCTAAGATTTATATCCAAAAACGGCTATTAATCATTTCTGTCATCTTCGCTTAAAATTTAAAAAAAAAATTCTGTGAAGAAAAAAAAAAAAGATACGAAATCTCTGCCTCGAATTGCAAGCAAATAAAAGGGAACATAACTCTAAAATCGTATTTATTTACTTTTGTTAAGAATTAGCATTTTATTTTTTCTATACATATCTTTTCTTAATTATTATCGGTTCTGCAATCACTGGGAATTAGACTATTAAAAACAGAGAATTGTTTACTACTTTCATTTTAGATCATGTTGATGGAATTTTTTTCTCTTCACTTATACCTGATTTATATTAAAAATTAGTTTACGTAATCATTTCAATGTTCTACGCTTTACAGACGATTCTCAGTTTAAGGTAATATAAACGTTTTCGTGTGATTAACTGGATGCGATGTGAACGGTTAGCTCATAAATGGGATAACTGTTAAATGGGATAAGAGCTGTTAAATAAATGCTGGAAAGAAAAATAGCCCATGTGGGGGGTTAAAGTAAACATAGAATTAACCATTTGCCTTTTAGACACATTTAGCCTTTTTGAAGCTAAAAAAAACGGAAGATGTTCTACCTTCTGTGGGATTCGGACCACGGATCTTTCAACTGGAAATTAGAAAAGGTATTGTTTACATCATGATAGCTTGCCTGGAATAATCTGTAATTTTAAACAGTTTAATTTAGGAATATTTTCGTTTCTTTACATGGATACTAAAATCAAATTTAAAAAGGAAAAAATAGTCATTCCACATAACTGAAGGACGATCATTGTTAGGAATGCTGAAATTAAGTTTTAAGTGCCATTAAAGCACAATATCTATAAGACAATTTGAATATCAGGTCAAATTCACAAACACCGGTCGTTTAGAAGTCCTGGCTTTTTTATGAAATTATATACCAGATTATATATTATGCCAGATTATATATTATACCAGATTATACCGGTATTTATACCAGATTACATACGCTTCAATTACGTACAGCTCTGGATAAAAGCAGCTGCCAGTTACGATAACATCATCTGTTATCATTATTGTTAATCAACGCACTTTTTGCTTCATTTCCTATAATTTCTGTGGAGGGTTAAGCGACAACACCATTGAACACCAGGAATTCGACCCGGAGTTAAATCCCCAGAGGGGGAAAGGCTGCAAGAACGTTTTCGGTGTTTTCCTCATATTTTACATGAATACGTAAATTATATCCAATAAATATCCCTTTTCTTAGGCTGATGATCCTCTTGTGTTTTGCTAATCTAAGTACTAGATAACCTAATACAGTAGAAGTCCAAAAATCCGCAACTGCCATGTTTATATTTTGAGAGGCAGTGCGGATTTTAGGAGTTGGCGGATTTCAGGTCGGCGGATTTTTTGGTATTTGACTGTATATACATAATTTTGTTTTACCCGAAAATTTTTCCATCGTTCCGCTGTAAGAAACTCCTAGGGTAGAATGGTTTTGGAGTAGGATATCTTGGAAAACTTGAGGACTGGTGTAGGACATCTTGGTATGGACGAGAATTTTGCCAAGGAACAGTAAACCAGGGAACACTACTGGCGCTTTGAGGTTTTTGAGGTGAACTTGAAGTTGGAAATAACTTCCTGCTTGATGTAAACTTCATTTCGAATGAACGATAACAAACGATATTGCTCTGGCAAACCTTGTGTTAATGATTCAATTAGAATTTGATTACTTCAATGTAGTGCAGAAACCAATTTTAGTTTCTGATGGAAATACTTATCAATATTGTTAAATTCTTTGTGCAAGACTGAAACAAAGTCATCAATGGCAACTTTACCGGAATTGGAGAAATACTTTAAAAGTTTCTCTTTCAGTATATCCCAATAATCAATATCAATATATTCACAAATATAAAATGATGTTAATACAAATATTTATTTAATATTTTTTGTGTTACTAGTTCGTATAAACTTTCTGAATAAACATGTGAGAAGAGCAAAAAAAATCAAAACTTTGTAACGTTTTAAAACTCAGAGCAATAACAATTCTTGCAGGTGAAGATATTCATAGCAAATGCGGATATCTTCATCACATAATTTCATCAGTTTACAACCAAATATAAATAATATAGCGTATATGAAAAATGTATGACAATACACCTCTGTAAACGTGAACACTGGTCGACTGCGTCCGCGATACATACACGTTTTTTTCACCGGTTTGAAGTAAGATAAGAGGTTCCTTCTCTAAATCTGAATAGCATGAATATGAAAATTAAATTAATCTTTGCTTTTCGCAAATGGAATTTCTTAATTAAAACTTCCTCTTAATAAAGAGAAAGGCTTAATCAGTCTATGTTTATTATATTATTATGGAAATTACAGAGTAGCTCACAATGTTATGAAGAGACGCATTTTTGTAGACGTCTATAACTCCTGTTTCGATTGTTATTAAGTCTGGATAGCAGGATTTTTGAAGTCTGGAAACAAATATGATTTTTATGTGTTTATCCATTAAAAATATTTCAGTAGTTTGAATTGAATTTCACACTTCTAAATTTGGCACCATATCAGTTTGTAATTTTTCTTTCCCAAATGTTTAACATACATAATGAAACGGTCTCAGAATATTAAAAAGCGTGAAATAGCAGTTCTCTCGTCAGTACTTGTTGCAGCAAATTATTTCGAAATATTTCTTCTCCTTTTAATGCAATTCCAATAATGCAATTCTTTTTAAATATCCAGTTTTCTCCTTCCGCCACATTTCGGATGAATTAAATAGGAATTTTTAACGTTACTTTGCTAAACAATTCTCTAATAACTATTCGTTTAAAAATGAAGCTTCTTTTATTTTCACACTTCTTTTATATTGCCTCCTTCTTCTGTTTACACAGCAGCATTATCAGCTTTGCCTGTTGCATCGCAAATATTATTCGCAAAACCCCTTTGATTTCAAATTTATTTCACTTAAATATTTGGGCTATGATAAGAATTCGGTTGTTTACATCAGAAGATAGTCATTGCAGTCGAACGTCTGGCATCTATTCTTGAAACATGCAACAGTTTTCTTTATCTTAATGCATTTCTTTTTACTTTCAAGAGAATCAGTTCACAAAAAATATGTGTATTTTTCTGCCAGCCAGTGATCATCGATACACCGCCAACAGTCCATTGCGTCTTTTGTAGATGAAATCTACTTTCGATACATCTAAGAAACATGTTTTCTGATTTGCAGTGGGTATTGTTTGCAGTTACACTCTGTAACATAAAAAGCGATGCACCAAGAATAAGTTAAGGGAAGGGAACGAAAATTTGTAAATGTGATATACGTGTATTGAAAACGAAAGGCCTAACAGTAGCATAGGAATTGAATGTTTTGTTCAGAAAAATGCAACTACAAGAGCAAAAATATCAGTGATCCTTTGGCTCACCTCCGTCTCTGATGCAAACTATTATCCAGCTGGTAGAGTTGACGGATATCCTCCTGTGTGATTGCTTGCCGTAGACGCTCCAACTGGACAGTTGAACTGTAATGATCCTGGGACGGTCGAAGATGCCTGCACCTCAGAGCCCAAACATACCGTATTGGGAAGAGATCTGGCTATCGCGCCAGCCAGTGAAGTGTTGAAGAAGCACGAAGACAAGCCGTAGAAATGCCTGCCGTGTGCATCCAGGCATTGTTCTGTTGAAATATAAGCCTAGACATCCGTGAAAGAATGTGCGACACTACGAGACGCAGAATCTCATCGATGTACCAGCACGCTGTAAGGCTGTGACGGATGACAACCAAAGGGTTCAGGCTATCAAATGAAACAGCTCCGGGTTTTGTAGCGGGCGACAGTCAGTTGAGTATCTCACCGTTGGCCTGAACTTCTCTAGACACGTTTTCTCTGTTCATCGGAGCTCAGTTCGAAGCGGGACTCACAGCTAAAAACAGTTCTAGTGCAGAGCGTGAGATCTCATGTCGGATGTGCCCGCACCACTGCTAAAATGACAGGTAGCAGGCAGAGGTGAAGTGTAGTCAGCGCATTCTTCTTCGTGAACTTAGATCCCTTTCGCTGAGTAGCCTTTCAGTGGACATTGTCGACAAACTTGTGTCCCAGTTACGTGTCAGAGGGTGTGAGATTTGTAGCTGTCGGTCGACAGCTACTTTTGTGATCACATCTCCCATCATCATCGAATAGTAGCATCACCCTGAACCAAATATCTAATGACAATGTTATTCAACCGTCGTTAAGTTCAATTGCACGTCCTCCCTCAAATCGTGACATTTGCTCATCTGTTCGCGAACCCGTCTACGAGGCATTGGTACAGTCCACACTTGTCGAAGGAACCACATTTTCCAGGAAGTTATGCCTTAGCACTAGAATGATTAGACGTTACCCACCATCCGGATGCTGCGTTGCAACGTAGTGGAGCTCCAGCTAGTCTTTTACTAGCTACCAAAATTTAATCATTTACATATGCTATCGTAGGGTACGGGCATATGCAAATAACGTCATTGCTTTCATCATCTTTGTAAAACAATTGTATTGAATAACGGAAACCTACGGCTGATCATCCTAGATATTTATAGAGCTTTATTTAAAATGTATGACAATCTAAGGCTGCCTAATTTTAAATAAAATTTTATATTTTAAATTTTAGCCTGTCAGGAATTTTATAATATTTAATACTACTCACACAATTCATTTTACTTACCTTATTACTTTGTAACGAGACATTTTAGTTGATGTTAGAAAATGAAAAGAATTCCCGCATTTAAAATAGCTCTGCTGAAATCTTTTATTAGCTTTGCCGAGCGTTCTAAAAGCTGACATTGTTGCTTTATCAAAGCATCCTCTAAGTAATAACTTTGTCCTATTTTTCATATACGTAAAAACATAAAGAACTTTTCTAGAAGCATTGAGTGCCATTTAAGTGCTGTTTCAAAATACATCATTTTCCAGAAATGCAATTTTGATTTTTTTTCTTCTGAATCTTTTTCATTCAGCCTGAAAATTACTATTCTGTTTTTGATTTTCATTAACTTATTTTGTCGAAAAACTCTTTTCCACACGAATTTCTGAAATATTTTGTTATATGAGAGAGAGTTTAACTGTATGATTTATATTTCATAAAGAAAGGATTTAAAGAAGACATTATTACCAGACTGTCTCGTAAGCTCGTCCTTGGAATTTATCAAAAGTATAATAACAGAATTTCATTTGCAGATTTGTCTAGAAAAATTGAGAAAGAAAATGAGGTTTCCGAATTTAGATACTTTATAAGCGTATATTAATCAAGGAGTTTAAATGTTAGCTTCACTTTAAAAATTTGTGCAATTCCATATAGTTGGACATGCACTCATTGTTTAAAAACTCATAAGTTCAAAGACATAAGATAAATATTTTGATGTCAACTGCATTTTGAAATTGCTAATCTAAGCTTTAAATATTTGGGATACATTCTGCTAATGCTCTCTTATTGCAAATGAGCCCATACTAAATAAAACCCTAAATGAAAAAAATTGAAATTTTGATGAAGTGAAAATGCTTAATTCACGATAGAGATAATAGATATTAATTCAAGATAGAGATTGCGAAAGATAAGCTAAAATGGTTTCTGCTCTTCAGGTAGTATTTTCCATACGTGTTTCCATACGTACTACTACTTAGTGTTGTATTTCAAACATCGACTGTATGAGGAAGAACTATAGGAAAACAACTACGTAAGCTAAGATATGATATGAGGAGGAGCGTTTTCAGATATCGAGCATTATCTCGTTCTACAGCTACAGCTAAGTGAAAGACAAAAATGAAGCTGAAATTGGAGAACTTTAAAAAAAGTGCCGTTAATTTATCACGGCACTCTATTTAATTGATAGGAAAAGAAATACATTTATTTAGAAAATCAAAATCATTACGTTCTACTATTTTTTAAGCTCTATCTTTACTCTCTTTTTACTTTCTTGTACGAAGCAAAAAGGAAAAATTACAATCGTGAAAAATTTCGGGTGTCATATTTGAACGAAAATATTCATTTTTACCGCTATCGAATGCAGTTTATGTTTCTGCGTGACATCTGTTCATAAGGACAGAATAAAGGACTCTTTTTACCCCAAAAAATTATAAAACTGATTTAAAATGGATTCTTAAGAAATTTTTTCCGTGGTGTCTTACGTACGTAAGTATGTATTTCGCATAACTTAAAAACGAGTAGCCTCAGAATGTTCAAATTTTGTATATAGGACTGCTATAACATGTAAATGTGCAACTCCCATTTTGGTTGCAATCGGCCGAAACAAAAGTATATATACAGATGTATCTACTCGGCTCAGTAAACTAAATCTCCTTATTCTTATATGTTTGTAAATTCTGCATTTTTTGCTTTAAAAATGATTGAATTATGTTGTTCTTATCTTCCAGATGAGGTTTTTATGCCTTTAGTTAACCTGTATCTTATACTTGTAAAATTATCAACAATTTAAAAGTTGTTAAAGTGCGGTTAAGCCTTTTTTGCCATAGCAGCCATGTTTGCTTACATTTGAAACTTAGCAGAATAGCGGATTTGTTGCTAATGTAAAGAAACTAAGCTTCGCAACTACAAATATAATGCTTTCTTTCATTATTGCGAATTAAATCATGATTAATTAATTCTGGAATTTATTCGAGGAAATGACTGTTTAAGATTAACTTCGTAATTTTTAATATAGATATTTTGAATTTTTATGTATTTTTTATGTATTATGTATCAATGGCTTTGTCACGAAGTGAGACCTGAATTAATTGAATGAGAAATACTGAATCGTCTGTGAAAAACTGTTTCTTTTTTTTTCTTTGTTTGATTTCTTTTATTCATCGTTTTAAATTTATCATGGTATTTGAATAGAACATGTTGCAACGATTATATAATTCTTTAGATGATATACATAATTTTTGTGCATTATGAGTTATAAAATGATTGAGAGTTTCGCTGTGGTAAACAAATATACAAATATACAGAATTTTATAGAGTGTATTTAATTCTATTGTGGTTTATGCGCTAACGACGAAGTAGATTTAGTTCAATCCAATAAGTTTAAATGAAACGCAAAATGCGTATAATTTAATATTCCGTACAAGGAAGTCATGTGGTGTACACATCAGAATTTTAGTCCAAATGGGTAATTTTCCCAGAAGAACTATTCATTTCGTTTTGGCATTGATTCACTAAAAGCGTTGTTTAACTTTTCAAATTCTTACCACCATATTATCACCGTGTATTATATTTAAAGAAATTAAATAATAAAGAATCTGCATAAATTTATACATGTTTCTCGTATTGTGATAAAACAACGGTACCTAGAACCATCAGATTTTGAATATTGAACGTTTCCACCCGAATAATGGAATCTCGAAACCCAAATCTGAAATTTGGAATTTGTTTTATTATCGATTTCCTATTTTGTAAAATTGTAACGAATTTTTTATTAACAAACTCAAGGATTTCAAAGCGATCAATGGCAACGTTATACAGAAAAAACATTTTTATCTCCGGCGCGAGACTGTGTATCGGAAATTCTAAAGATGTGGTCATTTTAAAATTATTTTGCGATATTGCTCTAGAACTATATTTTATGGTTTAAGTGCGATGAACATGATATTCAATAAATGAAAGTTACACACAAAATGTTAAAATACGCCCCTTTGGACGTAATTTAAAATCTAAAACCTTTCGAATTTTTTTAAAATTTTATCTACTGTTTCTTTTAGATTTATTTTAACAATAAATGTTTTACGCCTATTAAATATAATTAGATTCAACACATAGCATGTGCAGAATATTTTGCTTCTGCTGAAAAAAAATTATATCAGATTGCCTTTTCAGATGTAGGCTGTCTATCTTATTAAATTAGTAGTTATTTACACATGCAAACATGCATTTACGAATGCATAAGTACGGTCATAAAACTAATAAGTCGAATTCAACATTATCAACCTTTACATCTATTCATCAAACACTGAATTCGAAATTTCTCAGTTTTTACAAGGCATTTTTGCATACGGGATTAAAAAACCACCCTCATATAAAAAATAGAAAATATTAGATAGGCTTAGCTGTGACACTGGAATGCCTTCGGATTCGAAGTACGGAGGCATATATTAAATTTCGAAAAACGAGTCACAGTTGAATTTGATTGATCGGAAGTAATATGTCATGAGCTTAGCTGTATTTTTTAAAGCATTTTATGGTGTCAAATGTAACATAAAATAGCCATTTTTATTCGCTAAAGGTTATTTTGTGGGGTTACTGAAACTGTTTTGCATAGTATTGAATAACATTTCTCAAGACGTCAACGCAGAAAATGTTACAAAGAGCACAGGTTTCAGGAAATTAAATTTACATACTTCTGCCAAAAATAGCTTTAAAATTTTTGAAAAAAATATTAATTGAAAATTCCCAAGTATGAAGATAACGAATGTATTCGAAAAATGTTATAAAAATGTGATAAATAAGATCTTTCTGTATTCATTTGATTTTTTTTAGAAAGAAAAGTTCAAGAAATTACAGGCTTCATAATATTAAAAAATTTCTTTTAGCATAACTAGATAACAAACTTTATGTATTAAATTTTTAAAACTGCACTCAGCTATAAGTTGCTACGTTAATTAATTCATAATAAAATTATCTCGTATTATCTAAATAACAGTTGTCGAAAAATCTAAAACATAGATAATTCCAAAAATAGCCTTTTAAAAATTATGAATAATCTGTAACCAAAAGGGAGCTCTTCCTATGATTTAAGTAAACGATACGCTGTTTTCTATTTAAAGCAGAGTAAATTAAATTAGTAAGATTAGCTAGTCTTTAAATTTTTCTCTAAGAAAATTCTTTGGAGTAAAAATAGGAAGAGCAGAACCAAATTGACTTTCAACTAATTTATGCTCGAATTAGAGTTCAGTTAATTCAATCTTACTGCAGATATATTCCAATTCCGCAATGCGGTCAATCTTAATATTTCACATTTTTCTACTTCATTCTCTTCGTTGGGATCACAACACGAATATCTCTTGGTTTTGATACCTTTCATCATTATTATGTTTTTCATTAGCTGCATCTGTGCTTTCTTCCCTTGTACCTTCAACGGTATAAACCAACTGCGCGAATTAAGATCTCCTCCCTTGTCTGCCAACAGCCCAACTGCGCGAATAAAGGTTTTTCCCCTTTGCCTGACGGGGAATTTAACAACCTCATTCCAAAGAAGACACCTCCCTTTTCAAAAGCTTTTAGGGTTACTATCTAATTTTACTTTTCAAAGCTAGAAGCAGCCAACAAGAAAAGGAAATTGGAAAAATAGGATTATATACCCTTTACAAACATTACTTTTTTACTGTTTCTTCTAATTATTCTTATAAGATGTTCTTTAATTGTAATTATTATCATCTAATAAGATTAGATAAGGAATATGTAATCTTAAGTAGGCTAGTTACTTGAATAATAGTGATAAATGCAAGAACTAGCAAAGAAAATAAAAGGTATTAGTAAATACACCTATTAGCATTGGAAACACATTTCATTAATTACAATACTAGAAAGAATATTCTTATAATAGGATTATCTGAACCAGACCGGAAAATTTAATATAGTTAACTGGCGTTCGAACAATTATTTGGTACTAAAGTATAGTTCCAGACTAAACATATTAAGGGATAGTACTTAAGTCTTTCAGAAAAATTCCGGAATAAACATGTTACTCAAATTACATGGAAAAATAATCCACAATTTATTGATATCCGTATAAAGTCTGTAGTTTTAGAAAAACACGCGTATAATTTGCACCAAAGTTTCGCTCATAGAAACCGAGCTTATTTCTTTACTTATTATTTTCTTACTAATGGGATTTGCAAAGCGATATGCTAAGTTGAAAATTACCAATGAAAAAAACTTTGTAGCATTTTTAAAGATTAAATTTTAAAAATAATTTTGTTTCATAAATTGAAGTTTTTACAATGTAATTTTTCATATTATATATGTACATAAAAGGAAATAGTTGGGGTATCACTGGGATTTGAAATTCCCATCTTTTCTTTTTATATTTTGAAATTCGGTCGAACTGCTAATGTTTAGTAACTTTACCGCCTGGTCGTATGACCTCTTGAAATTCGGCTGATCGGATGCTGTATGTTGAAATGTAGATTAAAGAAGAGAGAAGATACAATATTCGTAAACATAAAACCATGCTGGTTATAGATTTACATGTTTGGTAAATGAGTTAAACTTATCTGCATGCCATTATGAAATATTAGGAATATAACAAAAAAAGCATCACTGACGAAGGAAATGGCAATTTAAATTCTTATAATCTAAATGTATACCATTAAGATAATTTACTGTTAATTCCAATACTGCCGCAAAATTTTATAAAACTTATAAATGACATATATTATAAGTCGGAAAACATTGATCAGCTTTAGCGATCATCTTTCTTTACAAATAATTTGAAATAATTAATTTTATAAATAATTTAACCTCGAGATATTAATTTTATAAATAATTAAACCTGAAACTAGATCGGAAAATAAGCTGCATATTCAATATTGATCTGTACCAAGGTGTTGGAAACATCTTCTGTTAACTGGAATTGTGATGCAAGAGTTTATGAAAATTATCATTTAAATATAAGTTGGCATAAATGCACTACAACAATATAAAAAGTCTAGATACATGAAAACTTGAATACCATACAACAATATATGAAAAAGAAACGGATGAAAGGAAGTTGAAATCCCAAGATATGAATAAAGGAAGTTCGATTTTTTTTTTAAATGATGGAAATGCTGAATATGCTCATAGTTATCATCTATTATTAACTGTGTGTCAAAGGAAAAAGAAGAGTGAAATACGGTTAGAGTAATTGGAAAACAGAATAAATAAATATTTAAACGTTTCTGCTACTGAAATGTAGAATTTGTAAGAAAATTGAATAACTTTAAAATGACTTCAATGATTAAAAATGGAAAGGCATATATTACAATAAGTGTGAATTTAGAATTGTTTAACAAACCTAATTTTTAGATTTAATCAAGAGAATTTTTTAAAATTAAATTAGAACAATTTACTAAAATGGTAAATTTGAATGTTAAAACCATTCTATACTAAGAAGATTTGTTAATATTTAGACAAAAAACTGATTTAAGATGATCTACAAATCCGATATTTGATAGCTTGATTTATATATACATATATATGCATAATCAAAAAACTTATTATGTATATATATATATATATATGTCAAAACTGATATATAACTATAATTTAATTATAAAAGAAATTACTTTTTGTTTTAGCACATACCAGATTTTTAATTTGATATTCGTTTTGTATGCAGAATTTTTAGAAGAGGTCTTCTATTAGATAAAAAAGGGGTCTTCAATTAAATTTCGCGCAGTTCGTATCCTAACATCTTCAAGCCCTAAATCACTCGAAGCAGCAAAACTTCGATGCTTTTACAACGTCGTCTTCAACCTTCCTACTTTACAATATCTAAAAGCAATTTCAAGCAGCCATGATTTAAACTTTGAAAACTTGAAAACGTTTGAAATCTTCGCTAAGAGGTTCATCTGAAAATCTGTATTTTGAAAAAAGTATAACACCTGTATTTTGACATTATAGCTGTATTCTTTTGAAACTACTACAGTTTCCTGAAGTCATCTCCAGAAAACTTAACTATAAAATGTCATCTAAAAACTGAGTTTTTAACTTCTTTGAATACAGCCTTTTAGTATTATATCACAGAACACGACACGCAGATATTTTTAAAACTTGTAATTTAATGATTGATTATCAAAGACATAATTAGTGTATTCCAGCTCATTTTCATAATTATTTGCGCAACTCTAGTATTGAAAGAAGCTGACTAAGGTACTGCTATCAATTTTAGTAATATTTAATTTACAAATAAATCTTCAAAAGTGTTTTATTAAAAAAATGAAAAGACTACGCAGTGAAAAAAGGCGATGCATTATTCATTCTAGCTCTTTTGACATACGTTAATGGTCAACAATACATCTAATGAAGAGTTTCCGTTTTACAAATCATTGAATAGAAAAAGAACAGCAGAAGAAAATTCTACCTTGACTGATAACAGTTGAAATGGCATTGACTGGAAAAATTATGTAGGACTAAGCAACAACGGCGCTTGTGCAGTAGCAGGACGTTTTATAAAAATAAAGCCCGTGGTATGTATGCGTATGGTAGCATTGCAACATATACAGAGAAGCCTTGGCCATAAAAAATGCCATTGTGTTTTCAAACTGAAAACAGAAAGTGTATAATATTTATAAATTTTATAAATTTATGAATTTTATTTTTATCGTTTCTTAACTCACGGATTATTCAGAGCATTATATTGTAGAGTTATTAGGTTATATTGAAGCAAGAGATATGAAAACTGTGCAGTGGTCTGTCTGGGACTCGAATCTAGACCTTGCGAATACGCGACGAGTGTGTTACCGTTACACCTCGAAGACATGCTGGAAGAAGGGAGAAAATGCCTTAAAATGTAAAGAAATAGACAGTTGATATGAACATCTTCTTTTATATTATAAATTACGATGCTTAACCAGATGGAATGTTTTGAAAAGACCCTTGGTAATCTGAGAAGTTTTAATGTTTGTAGATCAACACATCTAACGGCTATAAAATCAATATTTTAATTTTAAGATAATTTTAATAATGATAATTGGTGGACAAATTTCTCTTATCTTCTATTAGAAGTGTTAAGCATCCTTCCGATGATGTATATATATATTTAGAAGTGTTACTCCAGTGTTAAGCTTCTTATCTTTGTAACATTTTTTTATTTTTTAAATAAATTATACCTTTCTTTACAAAGCAACAATCTAACTGCATTTAAAGTGCAAGAAAACCTGGAAGTTGCAACGGAAAAGCTTAGTGTGACGACCCTTCATTGGAATCAGCAAAATATAGTTTTTATGAAGCCAATTGAAGTGCGAAAAGCATATAATACTAGTTCCATTAGTGATTGAGTTTCAGCTGCTGTCAAGGAGCATCTGACAGGATTGCAGACAAATCTCAAAGAATATTTTTCTTCAAATTCTAGCAACAAAGCATGAATAAGAAACCATTTTCCAATTAATATGAGTGTCATTCTGATAATTTTTAGACACAGCTAAATGCTAAAAGTTAAATTTACTACATCTGTGAGTTCAAAGCAATTTCTTTCATCATTAATGCAATTTTGTAAGAGAATTTTCCAAAGATTAAATTCTTCAAACTATCCATTTCTCGGAATAGATGAAAAATATGCTTCATCAGTTTCATCATCGGAAGGAAAACGACGGCCACATAAATTTCGGTTTAGATTAAAACATAGAGAGAGAGCACACATTGCAAGATCATGAGAATAGGTAATTGCTGCACAGAGTTTGATGTGTTGTCGTTCAAAAAGATCGATTGTCAGTCTTACTTAATGAGAAAATACATTATTACAGTGAAGCAGTTCCCTTCATTCTTGGAGGATATCTGTAAGACACTTAGAGTGTACTAGTTAGATGTAACCTTCTGTCCTTTTAAGTCTTTTTCTGTCTAGCTCTAACTGTCTTCTGTCCTTCTAGTTAGCTCTAACTGTCTTCTGTTTTTCTGTTCTGTTGTATATTGGATGACTTTGACCAGTGCTGTACTCCTTGAAGAAAATGGAATACATTACTTTTTTCGTTGTTTATTGTTTTTTACCTTTATTTGGTTAGTATTCACCTTCAAAGAGCCATACTTTATTTTCCTGATATGAATGGAACGTCAGAAAACGGTACATTTTTTTATCATCAGTTATGGTTTTAGAAATAATGCGATATCTGCCATCAAAGTAATTTTAGGGTTTCTATACTGATTCTAACATACTCCGGTTTTTGATGTTCTGTTAATTTATAGGGGACCCAGTGACAGACTAATTGTTTCATACATAGTTAGTTCTTCATGAATAATTTATGCATAACTGCAGATCCAATGTTAAGCCCCTTTTGTGACGTTTGGTAGGTATGGACATTGTTACTGAATAACATTATTTTTCGAATTGGAAACCCATTTTCTGCAACTAAAGCTGACAAAGACCTTTTGTATGTTTTTCATCCAAGAGAGAATTTAGATCTTTACAAAATTCGTAAACCATCTGAGTTACAGTGGCAAGAGATAGAGCTTCATTTCCGTGTGCTAACTGTAGGCGTTGAATGTGTTCTTCTTGATTTCGATCATGCAACAAATGATCATACAACAAATGAGAAATTGTAATTTATGCAACAAATGATTATTGGGATATAAATCAGTTAAAATTTGCATATTTAACAAACAATTTTAGCGCATATTTCTGTCCCTATCTAAAACAAATCATAGTTACCCACGTACAGAAACAGAGACTGAATTACTGGATTCAGATATTGAATCCTTAATTGAGCTGTCTTGTAATACAGCGCTTAGAGACAATTTCGGCAAAAATCAAGAGGACACATTTTTGGTGTAAAAAGAAATTAAGTTTCTACTTGCCTTTTTTACAACTTAGAAAAGTCAATCTACCTTTTCGACACTTGTTTTTCTAAACAATAAACACAGAAACCTATTATATATAGGACAAGAAAACATATTTAAAAAACGTCTTTAATGTAGAAACCGTACTTAAAATTACAGAAATCATCTTTTTCTATAGGTCTAACAGTTTTTATTTAATAGCTATTAGTCTTGCCCCACTAGAAGGGCCGAAGTGAAGGCCATTTCATTATGGGAGCCCTTATAGTCGGCCACCGTTGCGCTCTATAAAGGGACAAACAGTTATAGCCATACCTTCTCCGGGATTCGAACCCGGGCCCATCGCTACGGTAGCACAGTTACCTTAGGTCGGAGCTTCATGGGACGGCGTTTCGGTCACTAACGACTATACCGGCTGAGCAGTATAGACCTGGAACAAAAATAGCATCACTTCATTAAAAGGCTTTCATTGTTATATATTTTTATATGCATTTTTGTCACTTTCGAAATACAGAAAAAATAATACAACATTACATTTTTTTTAAATTTTCGAATAAGCCCTAAATATATTTTACTGGGTCACCAAAAAAATTGAGAAACCCTGCTATATACCATTTCAGTCCACACTATGTATGAATATATGTCATGTGACAAAAGGATCTCATATTGAGCTTCAGTAATATGCGATAAGCAATTTTGATTCTCAAACATTAGTTTGATGCATCACAGGTTAAAAACATGGTTATTAAATTGTTTGCTATAATTTTTTTGTAAGATGATTATTTTTTATTTCCTCTCTATAACCCTATAGTATGCCTCGATAGTTTTTATAATACTTTTTATAATAGTATCACAGAATACACTAAATGTTGTTTCACGTGATAACCAATACAATTGAACCTTCCTCAAACGGAATTTAAAACTGTGATTTGATAGTGCGAATGTGCCACTAACCGAAAAAACAGTCCGTTTCATTCAAATTTTAATTACTTTCCACATCAGAATGAAACATATTTCCATTTTACTTCAGCATAAACAAACATTTTCGCGCATTATAATCTACCAAGATTGTAGTTTCTGTTAGAATAGTAAAAATACTTCATTTTTTATTTTTTACATAGCAGTTAAACTGACCGTACTATATTTACTAGCGTATTTTTAGCGCTGTTTAGACTGAATTAGAATTTAAATTATTCACCTAAGTTTCCAAACCATAATTTTCTAACCTTGTTTTAATGACTTTGTTGACTCTTATTTTGGATACCGTAAATGATTTTGCTTTTATGCTTTCTTAATCATATATGGTTGACTTATTTGTATTATTTAAAGTTGTTGTGATTTCCTTTGCTTACATTTTGTAAGCCTCGTATTATACTGTGCGGTGCACGAGGAAAACTTTTTTCCCTTTAGTAAAAAAAACTGATGTATACACCACATGACTTCCTTGTACGGAATATTAAATTATACGCATTTTTTCATGCACTTCACTTAAATTTATCTCCTCGAATTTCATTATAGATATATTTCTCATTCAAATATTTCAGCTCTCACTTCGCGACAAGACAAATATACATAAAACTTCAAAATATCTTTATTAAAAATTTAAAAATATAGAAAAGTATAAAACACCAAATACAGTTAAAACAAATATTTTTTTACGATTAAAATTAGAGTTTTCTACGCAAAAGCAATTCCGTCAGCAGGTAGGAAGGCAGATTCTTTTGGTGCTCAAAATTGAAAGCTTATTTTTAGTCCCATTCAGCAAAAAGACACTGAAGGTTCAAAAACTGACTTAATTCACTATTCTGCTAAGTTTCAAATGTAAACAAATATGGCTGCTATGGTAAAAAATTAGGCTTAACCGCACTTAAACAACTTTTAAATTGTTAAAAATTCTACAACTATTGCATGCAGAATAACTAAAGGCATAAAAACCTCAACCGAGAAATAAGAACATAACTCGACCGTTTTTTAAAGCAAAAAAATGCACAATTTACCGAAATATAAGAATAAAAAAAGACTGAGCTCACGGAGCCGGGTAACAGAGTGAGTATATATATATAATAAATTATAGTAAGAAAACTTTCCATATACCATCTCCAAGGAAAAGAAATTCAATTTAAAACCATCATTGAAAAGTTTACTTTGCAGCTTTAGGGCAAGTCTTGGGCTTTTTAATTTACATTTAATTACTTTTAATTTGAATTTATATATATATATATATACTTTTGGTGCGGCCAGTTGCAACCAAAAAGGGAGGTGCACTACTACGTGTTATGGCAGTCTTATACACAAAATTTCGAAGTTCTGAGGCTGCTAGCTTTTGATTTATGCGAGATACATCCATAGATATGTATGCGCGTATGTAAGTGAGACGTCACAATAAAATTCTCTTCTGAATCCATTTTAAATCCTTTTTGCTACCCGTTTTGGGAAAATGAGTCCTTTATGTTATTCTTTTGTTGTTTTTTGCGTGAGATCTGTCACGCAAAAACATTGTTAAATCGCATTCGATAGCGGTCAAAATGGATATTTTCGTTGAAATATGATACTCGAAAATTTTCGCTACTTCCACTATTTACAAGGAAGTAAAAAAAGAATTGCGGAGTTGAAGTTTAACTTACATGATGCAGAAACTTTTAGTAAAATATAAAACTCAATTTTAAGAAATTTAAAAAAAATCTAATAACGCAGAATGTTTTTCCTACTGTTGTTATTTATGTTGTTTTTGTAAACCCAAGTCATGAAATCCGTATCTTGACGGAACGTCACAGTAATTTCTACAGTAGCTCTTAAAGAACGCAATATAAGAATAATTTTTAATATAGTCTAAGTGCAGCAAAGTGCCCTAAGTTAAGTAGATGTTAGAGAAAATTTCAATCTGCTAAATATCATAACTTTCTCTTCCTCAGAAATGAAAGAATGCAGTATTATGAGTTATAAAAAATGAAATTCACCTTATTCCGAAACTTTTCCTAAATTAATTTCTTTGGGCAAACTTTGTCTCACGTGCTTGGCAAATCTAATTTCTTTAGTGCGTTCCGCAACCCCATTCCTCTCCCCTAACTTGACTTCCTTCTGCGATTAAATTTCTTCCCGAAATAACCGGAATTTAATGCTGTTTTCATTTGTTGAATAACAAGAGTTACCATATGAAATTTTTTGAAAGACTTTGAGATAAAAGGAAAGCGGCACGATTAATTTATTTTTTAGTTAAGCAAAGCAAATATTAAATTTTCTCTTTTTCTCTGGTGCAAAGTCAGTTTAATCTTCATCATGTGCCACGAGCGCGTGGTCAGCGTTAGTTTATGCCTATATTACCCATTCTAACCACAAACCTATTTTTATTTAGCTTGCAATATTTTCTTATCAACTTACGTTTCCTAGAAAATGAGTTATCTAGTCCTCTCAAGCATAGCTACCCACCATTCACGAGAATTTTGGGGTTTTTTTTGGGGGGGGGGGCAGATGGTTGTCTTAGAGAACATGACTCTCAATGATGATTATTACTGGTTTGTATTACGAATTAATCCTACTCAAAGACCGTTCATTCTAATTAGAAAATACCCTCCAATGTAAAATTTTAAATAAGGCAGAAATGCAACCTTAGGTTGGCATTATATTCACTCTCTTAAAGAAATTATTGATTTGAAAGTATTATATATTGAACTGATACATATGTTCATGCTGTTGTTCTCCATAATGGTTTATCTAGATGTCAGTGACGCTGATAATGGTACTAGGTCAAACTGCTGATAATTTTATCTCATATGTATATCAATATGTATGGTTTTGCTTGAGTTAACCAACTTATGTTTGAAATATGGAGTGTGAAGCTGAAAGAAGCAAATCTGACACATTCTCCTGCATAAGTTCGTCAAAGGTTCGAGTACTGTAGAGGCTTCCAGTCACATTTATGCTATATATGGATCACATGCTATTATTAACACGATAACACTAAAACTTTAAAAGCTGCAAGATGAAATGATACAACCTGAGCATTGCCCAACTCTCATCTGGTCTCCGGTTCCATTTTGACTAGAAACGTTTAAAAAATCTGAGGAATCTTAATAGATATCAAATTTCCATATCGGATTTATTTATTGTGAACAAATCCATCGTGCTTCTGCAGAACTTGCACTTGGGCATTACCAGCCCACGCATGAAAAGCAGGGCTAAAAGTTACCATTCAGATACTTAGACGGAATGACCTTCCTCATCAAACATAATCTTCAGACGTAGATCTTGGACATAACCAATTGCTCAGATCATTGTCGAATGCTCTCCGTGGTTCTTTAAACTAAAAGAACACTTACAAAGTTTTCTAATTGAGTTTTGTGTATCCAGACTACATAAATGTTAAGAAAATGACATCCAAAAACAACATAAGCGCTGGGTACATGTCGTAAATATTGCAGATAAGTGTATTAATGATGCATTGTATAATTACGTTAACTCTGAAAGAAATAAATGTGAATCGGTATGAAATAAACATTGCATTATCTCCCTATTTATTAATCCAGCAATGTTAAATCACGAATTTATTACTTATATAGCATTACAGAGGGAAAAAAAACCTTACAAAAAATTTATCTAATGCTTAACGTGTAAGGTTTTAGTTAAATTAACAAAGTTTTATTTTCATTTAAATCTTTCCATCCCTTCTCATTTCAACTTCCCGTTAGAATAAGCGCGCGTTTCAGCTTTATGCTAATTTGAAGTGGAGCCATGTTCTATTTAAACGAAAGGTTTCTACCTTTCGTTTAAATAGAATAACTCAACTTTCAGTGTGAGACAGCTTTTAGTCTCAGACCACGGTTACTCTATTCAACGTTCTCCTGACTAGCTAGCATTTAAATTCTAAGCCGTAGCGCTTTTACGTGATTACTCATTGAAGTAATTCCAAGTGCGTCAGTATTAGTTAAATCTTGCTACGCACCATTTAGTTTAGAGGCCAACCTCACGTTATAGCTCTGTGAGCAACGACTATTTAATTTCTAATTAGTTTTAGTTTAAATTTATCTGATTTTTCATTTTAGACCCAAGTGCGGTCTCTACTTTCTGTATTCCTCCCGAGTTGGGAAGTGGTTGTAAATAATTGTGATTTAATAAAAGAGAATTTTAAATCCCTTTAAAGTGCAGTTCTTCTACCACTTAATCACAATATTCTACCACAGAACATAGCTGCATTCAGCTCCATGTTCCAGATGAGGATTTAAGGAGTTCACGAAGATGTTTTCCAAGAATATGCACCGAACTTAAAGTCTCTACACTGGCGCCCGAACTAAAAAGGTGGTGGATGATGATTCTCCACCACCGCGATTCGGCCCCCCAAACCCCAGTCGCCCTTAAAGGGGGAGTATATAAGATATTTCTCCCGCCTTCTTCGTATGCCTTCGTGGTGTAGTGGTCTGCATGCTCGACGCGTAACCGAGAGGTCCATGGTTCGATTCCCGGCGAAGGCATTTTTCATTTTTCATGTCTCCTGCTTCGTAATAACCTAGAAAATTATTAGTAAAGTAATATTTTAAAATATGGAAAATTAATTTTATAAGTA
>KK112206.1:124781-153355 GCA_000611955.2 Stegodyphus mimosarum
ATTTTGAAAACTCCACCTTGCAAGTAACCATGGACCCAGTTTAAAAAAAAACAACATCTCCCCCTGAAGTGGATTTAAGCCATCTAACGCCCGAAGAACAGGACAAGTTTCGGGAGTTGGTAAGTCATTTTTCCTGATTTATTTGATGATATTCCTGGATTCACACAGATAGTAGCACACGAAATTAAATTAACTACGGATGAACCTATACGTCAGCGTCCTTACAAGTACGATTAAGTTACAGAGGAAATAATAAAATACCATATTGATGAAATGTTAAAAAACAAAATAATAACTCCTATTTCAAGTGCATATGCGAGTCCGGTGGTTTTATGTAAGAAAAATAATGATTTGCCGTTAACTGATCCATTAAGGTACAGGTTCGCTATTGACTACAGAAAGCTTAATAGTATAACAAAATTTCCAACTTACCCACTTCCGGTAATTGATGAAATTCTAAGAAGTATTAAATCAACAAAATACATAACCACGCTAGATTTGACATCAGGATATTTTCAGATAAGCATAAAGCCGGAAGATGTTCACAAAACAGCATTCATAACAAAATACGGTACATATGGCTTTTTGCGTATGCCTTTTGGATTGTCGGGAGCCCCGGCCACGTTTCAGAGGTGCATGGACAAAATTTTAAGGCCGGTAATAGGAAAAAGTACATTTATTTATCTTGACGATATAATTGTTACTTCAGAGTCGCTGGAAGAACATATTAAAGACCTTCGAGAAGTCTTTACTCTTTTGAAAGATGCAGGACTTAAAGTGAACATTAAGAAATGTAAATTCGCGGCAAAAGAACTCAAATATTTAGGGTACAAAATTTCTCAAAGGGGGATCGAAACAGATAAATCTAAAGTTATAGCAGTGAAAAATTACCCAATTCCGAATACAGCCAAAAAGTTAGCGACTTTCTTGGGTATGTGCTCATATTATAGAATTTTTATTAAAAATTTCGCAGAAATTGCTGAACCATTGTTAAAGTTGAGAAGGAAAAGAGTTCGTTTTGCGTGGTCTTCAGAAGCAAACGCCGCGTTTGAGAAGTTAAAAGAATCTTTAATTAATGCACCGGTTCTAAAGTTCCCAGAGAAAGACAAGGGTCTAGAAATTTATGCAGACGCATCAGATTACGCAATCGGAGCCGTGTTAACACAAAATAGAAAAGCGATTGCCTTTTTTAGTCGTACATTGAATGATACGCAAAGAAATTATTCGGCAACGGAGCGTGAAACTTTAGCAGTGCTCGCAGCTGTTCAAAAATTTTGTGTATATTTTGGGAGTTCTCCCGTAACAGTATATTCAGATCATGCGGCAGTTACCAGATTATTTTCAGGAAAGAATCTTTCGCCACGCTTAATTCGGTGGACCCTAAAGTTGCAAGAATTTAATCTCATTATCAAACACACACCGGGAAAAGACAATGTAGTGGCCGACGCATTATCTAGAATAAAGTTAGACGAGAACGGCGAGAAAGTAAAAATAGCGATGCTTCAGGCAAAGGTCATTGACTCTCGAGAGACTGTAATAGAAGAAATTGCTAGGGATCCCGAATTCGGAAATATTTATAATTATTTAAAAGACCCAGATAACTTCCAGCATATAGACATTAATGCAATACGAAGCAGAGCACAGAACTATGAAATCATTGATGGTCTCTTATTTTATACTAAAGTTACGAATCAAAATAGTGAATACAGACCAGTCATCCCGGCCAAATTAATTTTAAGTATCTTGCAAGAGCTCCACGATTCGCCTGTCTCGGGCCATTTTGGAATTACCAGGCCCCAGGTCCGAGTACGCGAGGCGGTATATTTTCCGCAATTACAAAAGATAGTTAAAAATTACTGCCAGACTTGTCACACATGTCAGATAAATAATGACGTAAATTTCCGCCCGGCCGGGTTATTAACTAGTATTGAGTCTAGGTTCCCCAATGAAATAATTGGTATTGACCTCTTAGGCCCCTACCCCAGGAGTCATGTAAATAAGGCACGATTTTTATTAGTCATTGTGGATCATTTCAGTAAATGGGTTGAGTTGATACCACTTAAGCGGGCTTCAGCAAAAGTCGTTGCAGATTCGTTTTTGAACAAATATATTTTAAGATATGGATGTCCAGCGAGGGTGATTAGCGATAATGGTCCCCAGTTTGTAAGCAGTACATTTAAAATGATGTGTGACAAGTTGGGCATTAAGCATATGAAAATGGTACCCTACCGCCCACAATCAAATATAGCGGAACGGGTAAATAAGAATATTGTAAAATTGATTAGAAATTATGTGCAAAAGCACCATTCTAACTGGGATGACTGCGTCGAAGAATTTGCATTCGCCCTCAGAACGGCTAAGCACGAGACAACGAAGAAATCCCCCGCCGAATTGTTTTTGGGCAGGAAGATAATGACCCCCTTAGATAAATTATTTTATGTGAAAGATAGAGCGCCGGAATTTCAAATGGGTGAAATAGAAAAAATGTTGAAGGAGGCAGAAAAGTGCTCCCGGGAAGCGCAAAAGAAACAAAAGATTTACTACGATTCAAAAAGAAGAACCGTAGAATATAAAGTGGGGGAGGAGGTGTTGAAACAAGCCCACGCACTTTCATGCGCAGCAAAAGATAAGGTCGCAAAATTTTGCCCAAGATGGCATGGTCCTTTTGAAATTACAAGAATAGTTGAATGCCGTGCATATTTAAAGAATGAGAAGGGCGAAGAGACTGTGGCAAATTTCGATCAAATTAAACATTATTATCGAAGAGCTAATAATAATATTTTGAAAGACATGTTGCAGGGTCCAGCCTCACAGAATTTTTCTAAGATTCAAGAGCCCCAACCAGGTCCCTCAAAAACAAGAGAACCCAGTTTGAAAAGGAGGTTACCAGAAGAGAGGAAGCCGCAGCCAAAGAAAAGACCACCCCAAAAAGAAAAAAGGACAAACACTAAGCAACAGTCTCAGCGACCAAAGCGTCTAAGGAAGGAACGTCCAAATGAAAACACTATGAAAGCTCCACCACTACGGAGGGAACAGAACGGCGAGAAGCGAGCCGCCGAAGGTGCCAACCCACAACGAAGGAGCCTACGAGTGCAGGAGAAGGAACGAGCCAGTCTGGAGAGGGAGCAAAGACTTCAGCACAAACGGAAAGCGCCACCCACCATTCGTCCCAACAAGGTGTTTCTGGAGGAAAGAAGATCGACCAAACGAAAGGCAGCCCCAGAGTTTCAATCTAGGAGTAACAAGCAAAGAATAGCCCAAGCCACAGTATATCCAACCTTTCAGGAATGGACAAAAAAACGCCTAAAAGACTGGCAGAAAGATAAGTAGATTCTTTATTTTCTTTTAAAATTCACACAGTTATGTTTCTGATTTAAGTGCAAGTTGCAGATTTAAAAGGGAAGTTACCCGAGTCAAAAGCCGGTTGCCGAAAGCGTAAAGGACACGCTTGAAGGAACAACTTAATTATGCAGCGGAAGAAATTCGAGAGTTCAGTTGAAAAACTGTGAGACTTCGTGAAATGTTCTTTGTAATCCAGAACATGGGATTCATCGATTTTAGTCAAAAGACTCTCTGTAAATAGGAAATTGAATTGTGTTAATTAAAAGCAACTAGTACGTAAGTTGTATAGCAAAACTGTTGTATTATATTTTTCTATGTATAAATAATGAATGCATTTAATGTAAAACTGTTTTCTATGTAATGCATGATTTGTTGTAAGCCTTAAGCACTGGTTTTGTTTATATCGAATATTTTGGAAAAGCGTAAAGGATACGCAAGTTAAAATTAAAATGTAATGTAAAAGCGTAAAGCGCGCTAAATTAGAAAGTGAATATATAAGTGTTATTTAACGCAATGAGCATTTAAAGAAAATTTGAATTGAAGATTGAAAGAATGAATTATATGTATGAAATGCAATTGAAATGTTTGAATGTTGTACGTAGTGTTCTCTGGTTTCACACAAAAGTTTAAAGTTCATTTCATGTTAGAACCTCAGGGCATTTCAGATTTGTTTTAGGGGAGGTCTGAGGTCTTGAAAGTCGAAGAATTAACCCCAATAGAATTGAAGTCAGGTGGTAGTTGTGAACACTTGACAAAGTAAAACTGCGTGTTTTTCACAAACACCACATTTGGCCAGAGAACAAGGGGGAAGTTTTAAAAATGAATGAGTGTAAAATGAATGCGTGTGGCGAAAAGCGCTAATAGAAAATAAAAAACGCGAATACCTAAAGCGCGAATAAAAGGTCATTACGGAAAGCATCAGAGGAAGGGAATGTTGTACTTTTCAGGTGAAATGTACTTATAACATGAAATTAAAATTTATTTCCTTCCAGATTGGAAGGAACCAGATAGAATCCAGCCAAATTCCTGATGGATCTTTTTGATGTGAAGACGGAAAAAGATATTCTATGTTAAAATATCTAAGACACAAACAGAGATTTAAACTAAATTTAAAACTTACAATTGTAAAGGATGGCGAATAGGAAGGAAAATTTAGATTTAGAATTTAGCATCTTCACTAAAAGCCGATTTTAGGCTACTTAGTTTCAGACTACTAAATTCTGGGAGCAACTTTGTAGCATTCATTATTTTAATTAACCAAATTATTTTTAGTTTGAACTTTCCTATCGAATTCTCAAAGTTTCAGTTGCTGCCCGAATTTAGCGCGAGTGAGATATTTATGCAAATCGCATATATCTGTTAGCAGTTAAAAGGCAGGAGTTAACGAGGGGAAAGACAGAGCCTTGGATTTATCGCCGTAAGGCTGTGCGCGCCAAGATTTCCTCTGTCTACTGAAAGTTCGCCTTCATAGGCATTTGCAATTACCAGTGTTTGCTAGTGAAATTCGCATAATTGCATTTCACTAAGAGTTAAGCTTCCCTCGCCGTCCTATTTAAGCTAAGTTAGGGAATTGAATTTGTTAACACACTTTATTTTCATATTATTTTAGTTCAGCCCAAGTAGTGGCTTACTCTCAATTTGAAGAGTTGTAAATATTTGAATTAAAGGGTCACTTTTAAACCCTCTTTCTGACTTTGTAGTTCTTCAACGCTAAAGGACATAGCCTAGATTTGCTCACTGTCCTCCACATAGGGTTTCAAGCTTATGCTCACGAAGAATATCAAGAGACTGAAGGAGAAACCTTATAAATGCACATCTGTATCGCCACTGAGGGAGTGGCTTCTAGAATGGACCAAGGAGCTTCCAGAAATATCTCTGTCATTCACATGACCTTTCCTGCGTACCACCCAATGTTCTTCTGTACAAAATAATTAAAGCATTGTAGATTTCTTGTGAAAATTTTCTGTGCAAAGGCAGATCAAATATAAGCATAATTATATATGTAAACCGTAGAAGGTTTTAGCATTTTTATTGCAGTCTATATGAAAAGATGTTCAATAATAATAACCAATGCTCAGTTTTATTTAAAGTGAACTTTCCTGATTTACATTCCTACACATTTATTGTGATAAATTTCATATTGATAACTATTCGCTCTTAAATGCATTGCCTGAGCAAGAAAACTCTTCAACCAGAATGAATTTATCTTAATCACAACGAATATATTTAATTTATTTATATGTAACTTTTAATATTAACTATGGGTATAATCAGATCATTCGCAGTATATATTTTGAATCTTTCACTTTCAAAATCAAAGGAATGCAAACATTGAGATAAGAAAATACTAGATTCATTTATACAATAGAATTCTCTTATCCACAGGTGTTTGGACATGCATAATATTCGAGGCTAATTGTAACTCGAATCATTTTCTCAATATAAAGAGCGATAATATGCCACGAACATTAATCGGAATATCGATGCGTGATAAGCTTTGCGAAAGTGTAATGCTGACAATTAAATAAATTTATAAAATGAAAGCACTACGGGATTTTTTGCTAAAATGATAATAGCATTTGTACGCTCTACATTTATAACTGTGAAACCAAAACAAAATAAAACGTAAACAACAACATGCGCTCATATGTATAATTTCAAAGATTCGGAGTTACAAGAGCAACAGAAGCTCACTAGTCCATTTTTAAATTTTTCCCTCGGTGGTGATACTGATGTACACTTGTGAAACAATACATACCTTTTTTGGAAACTTAAAATACATAGAAAAAATATTAGATTCTGAATCATAATTACTGAAAAGACGCATTTTTTATTTTCCAATAAATCTGCCACCTCATCAGTAGTAGAATAAATTATTTAAATTGTACTTCTAATTTCTTAATGCATAACATGCCTTTTCTGTCACGTTTGGGCGCGTGAACAAAACACTACTAAGACGGAGTACACAAGAGGCTTATAAAATGTTTTGTTCCTTAAAACATTTAATTTCTCAAATGGTAAGCTGATAAAAACAAATTATGTGATTAATAAAATGGGACGATAAAAATCCGGCGTCTTAAGGAGAACAGCGCATAGTTCTGAATGCGATTTAAAATTAATTTAATAGTATCTTATAAATATGAAATACTATCCCTTAATAAATATGGAGACAAGCCATTTCATTCGTCAGATGTATGCACATTTTACCGGCATGTTGCCAAAGAACGCCTAGTAAATTTAAGATTCAGCAAGTATCCTTTTCATAATTTGTTAATTGATGGAAGAATTCTGCAGATTCGGATGGCAATGAATCACCAATGGAGTGGAAGAATAGCAAACTGAGTTCATAAATCCTTAGCCCCCAAGACATAGAACAACATTTAAGAAGAAGAGGAATAACTATTTAAATTTAGAAACTCTCTCTTCTTCTTTTACTCGTCATCGCTTCACGCTTCAGGAGTTGTTTGGGAAGTCCTTACGGGATTGAGAACAAAAGTTTGGAGTTTTAAGTGAAGAAAGAGCTTCGAAGATGTCTCTTCTGATAAGTAAAATCGTGAACTTTCTAAAGTTCTCCTAAACGGTTCGAAAACGGAACAAAATATCTAAAAAATAAATAAATAAGAGTCTCTGGACAATTTTCTGATAGCTTTAAAGAGAAAACTTTAAATTAAAACTTTGAACGTTTTGCTGAATAATTTCCTATATCACAAAATAATCACATAGCTGCAAAAGCTGCCGTTTTGTACATACTGGAGTTATTAAAACGTGATCGTTATCGTCGAACAGTGTTCTATTTTAATTTATCTGAAATTCATATTTTAATGGCTAACCTTATCTATATATATTAATAAAGTATACATTGATTGAGAATTTTTCAAAAATATACTTTTTATTGATTATTATATCCTTTATTAAATTAATTCAAAATTACTATCTGTTTATTTAGCTGTAGCTATTAATTTATTAAAGGAATCAAAAATTCGTTAGAAAAGCCTGCATAACCGATTGTGTAAATATCTGATACATCCTGCTGGCTCGAATATGAGATAACATGTACTAGACTCCCTTCACTTTTAAAATTGTTTTGTTAGAAGAGTTGTAATAAATATAAATAACAACTAGAGGAGCTGTTATGTATATTTTTAAAAGGCAAACACCTTCATTACTTTAATTCTTTTCAACAGAAGTTTAGAGAGTTTAAACAAATCCCTAGCAAGTTAAACGCATTTAAGTTTTAATACAGTTTGCTGGTAACATTTAGAATATTTTAATCCATAATCAACAATATTAATTAATGAGGAGTTTTTCATGCTTACTATATTTCTACTTTTATTGATTTAAAGGAAAACATTAATCATTGTGTAATATTTTAGTTTAAACTAACAAAGTTTTATTTAATTTTCCTTTCCTATGTGTTCTTATTTCATCTTCCCGTTAGAATGAGCGCGCGTTTCAGCTTTATGCTAATTGGAAGTGGAGCCAAGTTTATATTTAAACGGGAGCGAGGAACTACTCAGTGTGAGAGAGCTTTTAGTCTCAGATCACTCCTGCTCTGTTCGACGTTCGCCTGACTAGCTAATATTTAAATTCTAGGCCTTAGCGCTGTTACTCTATTACTTATTGAAGTAAATCTAAGTGCGTTAGTATTAGTTAAATCTTGCTACGCACCACTTAGTATAGAGGCCAACCTCGCGTTTATAGCTCTGTGAGCAACGATTACTTAATTCCTATTTAGCTTTAGTTTAAATTATTTGATTGTTCAGTTTAGACCCAAGTGAGGTCATTATTTTCTGTATCCCTCCCAAGTTGGGGAAGTGGCTGTAAATATAGTGGTTTAATAAAAGAGGATTTTAAATCCTTCTTACGTGTAGTCATTCTACCACTTAACCACAGTTTTCTACCACACAACATAGCTGCATTCAGCTCCCTGTTCAAGATCAGGACTTAGTTTACTTCACAAATATGTTCGCCAAGAGTATGCACCGAACACTCAGTCCTGACAATTGTTTTATTCTTTTGAGATGACAATTTTTAATTTTACTAAAATATTAGTATGAAGTTAATAGGTTTTAAAAAAAATAATAATTTTTCTTTTTAATGTTAATATGTATTAATATTAGTTTTGATTTAATAGAAATACGAATCTTTTTATTTTTCAGTTTAACCCTTATTTATAACTAGGTCTTTATGGCAATTCAAAATTTCGCAGTTTTAGTATTAAAATCAGATACAAGAAGTGTGTTTTAAAATTCATATTCCTAAAAAGGATTGCCAAAATTTTAAAAGGCATTTTGCTAATTGCCTTCTGAATTATAAGGATTTTAAAACATTCGTCGCAAACTTGTAGCTTGAAAACCCCATTGCACTACAGTATTTTCTTAACCTTTAACAGCCTCAGAAAAGAAAACTCTAAAAAAACAGAGAAACATTATGAATATTACATGGCCTTTTTTCCCAGTGTGTGAGAAAGCTGAAAGAAAAGTCATTTTTTTTTATGGAAACAAATCTATTGCATATTATTTTAGGTAATAATACTGTTGCGTTATACGGGTTCGTAGATTTGAGAGTATCCGATGAAAATACGATGCAGAACAATAAAAAGCACAATTTATTTACAGGAATCACTATTTACAGCACAGTTCCAAAATTACCTTTAAAAGCGTCGAAAATCTACAATAAATACGCTGAAACAATCAGCAACACAGCTTCAGGCTGTAACTGTAAAGGCAGCTTCACGGCAACACTAAACTTATAATAAAACACCGTGGAACAATCACCAATACACTGTCAAGCTATACTGTAAAGATAGCTTCACGGCAAAGCACTATCTCGATTGCTTTCCGTTCACAAAACTCTCGTGTAGCTTAGCAGCTATTCTCACAATAATCACAACGCTCACACTACTTCACAATTCTCTCGCAACTACTGCTCTCAGAAACGCAAGGGTTTATATAGCTTTTCTTTAAGTTCCACACTTTTCGAGAAATATCTCGACAGGAAGTTATTCTAGAAGCTTCCCGATTGGACCATGGGATATTGCCAATTTGGTCGCCAAATGGGCGATAAAGTCGCCAATCTGGCAACCCTACCATACACTATTTTATGGCAACCCTAGTGCTATGCCGGAAAGCTTACATACAGGCGCAACCGCCGAATTTTTGGTAACAATAGAAACAATGATAAAAATATTTGGTTAACAAATTCAAGCCCTTGATTTGGCGATTCTTATGCTATCCAGAACTTCCAGAGATGCTGTTCTGTTCAAATTCTCCTAAAAAACAATTCAAATTCACTACTTTAAAGCAATGAAAACCATAAAGTGCTAAAACTGCATTTATTTTTCCAATGTTTTAAAAACTTGTAGAGACATTAGGTTATTTTCGAAGCAGCAGAGATGAAAAATGAGCAATGCCCTCATCGAGTCTTGAACCTTGGGCCTCTCGAATACCCGCCGCGTGTGCTGACCACTACTACGAAGGCATGCAGATAAAGCGGTAGAAATACCTTATATACTCCCCTTTTAAAGAAAGACTGGGGATTAGGCAACCCAATCGCCAAATCCTGGTGGTGGAGAATCATCATCCACCACCTTTTTTAGTTCGGGCGCCATTGTAGAGACATTAGGTATTTTTTGAAAGCAGAAGAGATGAGAAATGAGCTGTGCCCTCGCCAGGACTGGAGCCACGGACCTATCGAATACGCACCAAGTGTGCTGACCACTACACCACGAAGGCATGCTAAGAAGGCGGGAGAAATACTTCATAAACTTTTCAAATGCAGATAGATACTCACAACCGCACATCTAACACGCGTTATTTATGTATGATATTGTAAACGATTTAACAAGATATATTTATAAACGTATAATAATATGAAATTTAAAAATTATTATTTTAAGAATTTTATCAAAACCCCAATGTTTTATCCTTAAACGAATTTAAGACTATTGTTAGAACAACTCAGACTTTTCTAAAATTATTTCTCCTTTTATTTCTTATACTTTTCTTTGATGTTTTATTAAAAACAATCGAATTATCAGACTGTAAGAAAGATCATATTGGAGTTAAAGGAAAGTGGGTCGCAAGCTTAAAAACTTAAAGCGGGAAAAAAGAACTTAACACCATAGCTCTAGACTCAAAAGAAAAGGTACATGTATAGACAATGTTCCCCAATTTTCAGTTAAAAATTGATTTCTTTTCTACTTTGCTAAAGTGCTGGATTCTCTCACTTTCTCAGAAAAGAACGTCAGTCTTGAAAGTGAAATAAACTCAATTTCCTTTCATTGAATCCCAATTTCTTATCCCGGAAAATCGTAAAGGCAAAAAAGAATCCTATAAATTTTAGTTTAACCAGCTCTCTAAAGGACTTCATTACAGAGTAAACAACCGAGAAAATTGAAACATTTCTTTTTCTACTTCTTTTGGGTATTGTTTCCCTTTTCCAGAATCGGCAAGTGTTGAATCTGCCTTCCATTCTTGCAATAGACTGAAATACTGAAGGGGAATAAAAGATTTCATGTATTAAGTTTTAGATAAGATTACAATACTTTGTTTTTCTGATGAAGCTGAAGTCCTCAGCCAGGAGATGTTTTGATTATGTGTGGTATGAGACGTTTATAAAACTTTTATCAGTTTTTTAATAGAAAAGGAATAATAAAACAAAATCCTATGAAAAAGGAATAATAAAATTTTTTATCGGTGGGATTGTATAGAAATCGATTTATTTTTAACATACTGGCTGCTTCCAGTTGGAAAAAGTACATTTAATTTTTACTTTTTATTACTATTCCAAAGGGTTTTTATTACTATTGTTTTCGTTTCGGCATTTAGCGCCGAAAACATTAAATGTCGGTTCACTTTTCAGACCGTTGTCAACAAATATTGCAGCCCTGTATTATATTTAAAGAAATTAAATAATGAAGAATGTTGATAAATGTATGCATGATTCTCGCATAGTGATAAAACGAAGGTATCTAAAGCCATCGAATTTTGAATGACGTAATCCTACTGCGAATCTGGGCATCTGGAAGCGCAAATTTGAAATTTGGAATTTGTTTTATTATCGATTTCATATTTTGTAAAACTTTAACGAATTTTTTATTAACAAACTCAAGAATTTCAAAGCGAGCATTGGCAACGTTGTACAGGAAAAACATTTTTATCTCCAGTGCGTGAGCCTGTACATCCGAAATTCCAAAGATATGCTTAACTTAAAATTATTCTGCGATATTGCTCTTGAACCGAATTTTTTGTTTAGGTGCGAAGAATTTGATATTTAATAAAAAAAAGGTAGCACACAAAACGTTAAAAAAACTCCCCTTTGGGCGTAATTTAAAATCTAAAACCTTTCAGATTTTTTTTAAGATTTTATTTTATTATTTTAGATTTTAGCTGTGTTATAATGATACGTGAAAATGTCGATTTATACTCATAAAAAATGGGAAAGAAATAGCATCTGATTCAACAAAATATGGTCCCAATCCAAACAATGAATCTAACGGTCTACGAAATCTTATTCGTTGGCAGCCCTCTTTCGAAAAAACAATTATCATCTCTGCAACTCATTTACTGGAACTACAAAGAATTGATTTTGTCAAAATTTTGTTTTAATATTTCCTTAAAAACTTCGAATATTTCCCTTTCCACTTAGACACATTCCACGGTAAGCGGAAAAATGGCAGCGACGTTCATTTCGCTTGCTTGTTAATACAGTCTTCAGAGGTATTTTTATTAAAGAATCTTCCATCGGCAAACTATATGAACACGAAGTTGCGTAAATTAGTTATGTGTTATGTGTGTTATCACAAAAAAAGGACTGATCTCTCTAAAAATTATATCGTTTCATCATTTAAGTTTGAAGAACAGGCAGAAAACGCATTGCTCAAGATATAAAAAAAAATGCTTCACTCTAGCCCCGATGCACACTCTCTGGTCAAAAAAAGTATCAAAAAGATATTTTCACGCAAGCTGAAAACCCAGAACCAATGAAATGATAGAAATGTAAAACTTGTCCTCCCACCTCCATTCTGGAATAAAAGGGACACCAGGGTGCCAGAGTAAAAATTTACGAGCACCGATTTCCATTAATTGAAAATTAGTAACTTAAGACTAAAAATGCTGAATAAGGTAATCTCGTGTGTCTAAAAGTTACCCATGTTACCCAGAAAGCGTAAAAGTCCTATGTTGCCTAGAAAACGTGAACATAAGTATAATACAAATATAATAAATATAACCTAAAATGTCATTCCGAAAAACCGAATTAAAAGTATTCTTTCTGCATATTTTATATATTTTTCTTTATGGAAATAATTTTCATATTGTTGCGTATTACGGTTTCATAAAAATCATAATAATATCTCTAGATAAATAAAAAGAAGTTCAAATTTTTATTAAAAAAATAAAAACTCATAAAACAGAACAAGCAGCTATAAATATCCCAGTGAGCAAAAGATAAATCAAATTAACACGCGAGGAATACGATAGGTTTTCTCTCTTGATTACATATATTTCGTCTCCAGAAAATCCTTGTCTCGTAATTATGTATATTTTGTCACTTTATCTGGAAAAACCATTCTGTCTATCGAAAGCGGTCTTTTTGCTATTATATTATTAATAGTATATCTAGTTTGAACTAACCAGCCGTTCAGGACTTTACATTTTATATAAAAACAACAGATATGTTTAAACACTTGAGTCGTCACGTGCTCAGAATTTGTATAAGTAAATTATTTTGCATAGTAACTAAGAATTCGTATGCTTCCAAGTTAGCATTTCATCAATTTGTTTAAATATTGATGAAATAATATTAGCACTTTTAATTTTATTGACCTTTTTTAATTCGGGCATGTACGCATCGCATAATGTACTTAACTTAAGCCTCAGTTTGCAAGCCATTTTTAAGGAAAACTAATATATCTAAAGTAAATGTATCTAAAGCCTATATATACCCAAATCCACTAAGCCAAGCTTCGCGCAAAAAACGCAATAAATATATATAATGCTGAAAGTAAACAATTTCTATGCCAAGTAATTTTTAGAATCTTTTTTTTTTCAAATTCTTTCTTTCAGATTTCTGAAAACACAATTATGAAACGATTTTTAGAACAATATTTTATATTTACTGTAGGATTGTCAATGCAAAAATGCTTTATTTTTGTAGCTTAATGATAGAAACTTAATATTTTATTCTTTCTAACTATTCGGTAGTAGAATATTTCAATTTTTTTTTTATTAAATAGAAATAAAGATAAATTTTCTTTTGATTTTTAATCTTCCTTTGTTTTAATAGGAATGTAATACTTTTTAAAAGTAATGACTTGTAATTTTATGGCTGTATTGTTTTATTCTTTTTTATAAAGGCTTTGAAATTATCAAACTGTGCAACTTATTTTATGTATCAACTAATATAAATGCATAGTAAATAAGTAATATTAATTGACTAACCTGAAATTCTTTACAAAGATACTGTATATTTCCGGAGATAGTCAATAGCTGAATTTTAGAAATAGGCCCCAAAATTCTGGGATTGCCTAAAAGGGCAGAAACGAAAAAAATTGAAATTTGTGTTAATTAAGCCATTATAAAATAAAACAAATCACTGCATTTAAAATCCTGCAAAATGATCACATTCACCATTTAAGGCAATTAGCTCGTGAAGTGCATCCTCAATTTCTTTTTTGAGAAGCTCGTCGTATGGATCCCATTTCTGTACCTAATCGCTTCATTATCTGCATCTCATAATAGATTGTCCTTAGTGTCATCCATAGTCTTGGAATTTCCACGCTTTTTCAAGGATTTGATCTCTGTTCACACTTTCACATTTTCCCATGATTTGATCACAAAATCAAACAGCACATCAAGCGACTGAGCTAGCATATCTATCGTATACGACTTTTTATTACTCATCATCCATATGTGATCCATATGTCATCATTATTCACATATGGGATCCTTGAATGGTTTATTCAGAAAGATATCTAAAGTTAGTGGCGCCTCATAGCCTTTGCCACACATTTTGTATCCACAATTTTATACCATTCTCGCCATTTTCCTCTTGAAAATGAAAATGGGTGTTAACATTTTCCATCTGCCTTATGTTGATATTACTGTAACCTGGTCTTTTATGGCCTTGAATAGTTTTTATGCCTCTTGTTTCCCCAGCTCTATTGCCTTGTTTCTCCAGCTCTATTGTTTATTAAGTCGACGTTCATCGGAATTACATCCATATTTTCAATATTATATCATGGAAAGTTATATTTTTGTCTCATACCAATAAGAAACTTGTGAGAACTCGTGACTTTTTGGTCAAGATCTTGGGTAATTTCTGCGCAATTTTTGCTTTCTATCAGATTATTAGATTGTTCGAGAAATATTTGCATCAACCTACTATTGCTTTCAATTTTCACCTTGATCTGTACTGGCCTGGACCCACTTCAATGCATAAGCTCTCATAATATTTCTTGTAACTACATAACAATTCTGTCTCTGGTCTTGTACCCATTCTACAGTGTTATTTTCTAAATCTGGCCCAACAAAATTTCCTCTCCTTATAGAATATTTTCCATCGGCATTTTTAATAGAATTTTCATTCTTTCACCAGGTTCTTACCACTTTCTCTTTATATCGAAAGCCTTGCTGCAATGCAGCTCTTTGGTACTTTAGCCTGTTTCATGACATTTAACTTGAAGCTTGCTTCAGATTTCCTGCTTTTCTTTAGTGTCATGATTCCGGCCCATATTTCACAAATTTTACGCTGATTACACTTATACTGAAAATTGTTTTGAACACATGACGAAACCTACAACGAATCTTGTTAGGACAACAACAATCTACAACCAATCTTGTGAGCAGCACTGCTTCATAGTCACCAGCTGCTTCTATAATCAGTTCTGCTAGATGCAAGAAAATAATCTTGTTAGCGGTACATGTCAGTTGATGATTCGGCATGTACAGATAGGCAGTGCTGTCGAATGCAAGAAAATGAAATTTGTTCCACATTATTATCGTGGACTTAAACTAAATTCATACGCCGTTGATAGTTTGGAGGTCGTTCAATAGGAAGATATATGCTAAAACTATAAAATTTGGTGAAAATTTATACTTCGTCTCATTATTTTCATTCATCTTTATGAAGATGTAAAATCTTTTATGACTTTTTTTACATTTTTTATGAAAATACTAAATTTTTCAATAAAGCATTCTCCCATGCGTTATATCTAATTGAAAAATGTCTTATTATTCTAGGAAGTTGTAAACAGGTATTTTTTCATATTTTTTTTTTAATTTCTCATATTTAAATTTAAAGCCGAATTATGAATATGTTTATTTTTTGGGAAACTAATAAAAGATATTTGCCATGTGTCACTTTCCTTTAGAATGCTTAACTATAATATGTAATGTAAGTTAAATAAAGTAGTAAGTATGTAATGTAAGATAAGAGTTCTTAAAAAACTTAAAGGGACAAAATTATTGATACTTTAAAAAAAGTGAATTTTTTTATCTCCCCCACACTCCCGACAAAGATTTTATCTTAAGTGCAGTTACTAGTCATCGAATGATAATTTTTATCTAAGAAATTTCGCTGTTTTTATGAATATTATTAAATGCTTTTATTAGACAAAATGATTTGAAGCCAAACTATTTTTTCCTGTATTTTTTTAATTTAAATTCTTTTGAAAAAAATTTAAACGATTAAGATATATTTCTTCTTCCAGAATTTTTTATGTTTTTAAGGGATTTTTTTATTTTGCTTATCATAATGGTCTTCTAACTTTAAGGATCAATTTTGCAATTAATGAATTAGTTTGTAAAGGAAAAAATTCAAATTATGTTTATATGCAAAAGCTTGGAAAAAATGTGGCTTCAGTTACATTTCCCTTCAGTAGTTTTCCTTTTCAATATTTCGCAAACCCCATACTTGTTTCTATTAAATATATAATAATAAACATGCAATTAAAATATTAAATATATTAGTCTATATCTATATAATTGTTAGGATTTTGAGTAAAAGGATTTATGGGAAAAATGCAAACTGAGAAAGCACAGTTTAAAAGACGTAAACTTTTAAAATAATTAATAAAGCATATCCAATTTTTGAAACATTTTTCTCACTGAATTTCTGTATATAAATATAGGGCTCTAGTGTAGAACTGGGTGCCCTTCGATTGGCGATGAATTTTGTTCAGTTTTAGCGATGAAACCCCATTTCCGGTTACCATGATAGTTTTAACTTTTTAGCTTCCTGATTTTTTTAAGTGAAAATAGATCAATGTGTACAAGGCAGTGCGCAATGCCTAGTATTCTCTGATTTTTTTAATCGAAAATAGATCGATGTGTACCTAGACACCGAATTTGTGCAATTCTTTGTGCAATTCTTTGGGGCAATTTGTTCAATTTCTTATTTTGGTTTTGTGTAGCGGCCATCTTGAAATTGTGCCTTCCTGGAGCCTATCTTGGCATCAAAAAAGAAATCTTCCAACATCGTGTTTTAACTTATCTGGAGTATTCCGTATTCTAATAAATAATGCCAAATAAAACTAGAAATCTACGCTATCTAAAACGCCCCATATTTTGGTCTGAGTGAGCGAAACACAGACAAGTTAATTTTATATTTTTACATGTTAAAATTTTATATTAAAATGCCTCAAGATCAGTTGCGTAGTTTTGGAAGTGAAAGATGAACTTCTAAATTCGAGCATTACCTTAGTGTCCGAAGCTGTAATTCGTCTAATAAAATTAAATATTTTTCTAAACAATTGTCTGATACATTCTGGATGCTCCTTTTTGAAAACATAGTATAATAAAAGTAAAATAGTATTTTAACAAAGAAATAAAATCTGAAAGGTTTCAGATTTTAAATTACGTCTAAAGGGGTGTTTTTTAACATTTTGTGTTTTACCTTTATTTATTAAATATCATGTTCTTCGCACTTAAACCATAAAATCCAGAGCAATATCCCAAAATAATTTTAAAATGACCACATCTTTAGAATTTCCCATACACAGTCTTGCTTGCTGGATATAAAAATGTTTTTTTTCTGTACAACGTTGCCATTGCTCGTTTTGAAATGCTTGAGTTTGTTGATAAAAATTTTGTTAAAGTTTTACAAAATAGGAAATCGATAATAAAACAAATTCCAGATTTCAAATTTGGGCTTCTTGATGCCCATATTCGGCTGGAAACGTTCAATATCCAAAATTTGATCGCTCTAGATACCGTTATTTTATCACAATACAAGAAACATACATGCATTTATGCAGATTCTTCATTATTTAATTTTTTTAATTATAATACAGGGCGATAATATTTGGTGGCAATAATTTGAAAAGTGAAACAATGCTTGTAGTGAATCAACGCAAAATGCCAAAACGAAATTGATAGTCTTCCTGGGCATATTACCCCTCTGGACTAATAAATTTTATTTTACTGATCTAATTTTACATTCGAAATCGAAAATAAAAATTACGTGGTATGAAATAACAAAAAATAAAAAATATGCAATAATAAAATTTTAAAAAATCTAAAAGCCTTCAGATTTTATATTATGCCGAAAGGGGCCTTTTTTTAAAGTTTTGTGTTTTACCCTTACTTGTTAAATAAATATCATGTTCTTCGTAATTATGCCATAACATTCAATTCAACAGCAATATCACATTTAAAAACAGTATATCTTTAGAATTCCCAATACACAATCTCGCGCGCTGTGGAGATAAAAATGTTTTTTTTCGCACATTGTTGCCATTTCTCGCTTTGAAATCGTTGAATTTCTTAATCATAAATTCATTAAAGTTTTAGAAAATAGGAAATAGGTAATAAAACAAATTCTAAATTCCAAATTTGGGCTTCCAGATGCTCATATTCGAGTGGAGGATTACGTTGTTCAAAATTTATGTATCGAGGTTCTGTTTTTTTTTTCACAGTGTGAGAAACATACATATATTCATGCAGCTTCTTCATTATTTAATTTTTATAAAAATGATGCAGGACTCTGATATTTGGTGGCAACAATTTGAAAAGTGAAACGCCGTTTATAGTGAAGTAAAGCAAAATGCCAAAACGAAAGTAATAGCCCTTCTGACAAATTGCTCCTTTGCGCTAATTATATGTAAAAGTAATTCATGTATAAAAACAAGAAAAAACATTTTAACTAATGGTCTTTTACCAATTGAAATAATCAGAAGAAATTTTGATGCTTTGATTCTGATTTTGGTTTAAATAAAACAGTTTTTATTCAAAATATATAAATTTTTCTTCATTTTAAATTCAAAACGGAAAAACTTTCGAAAGTAAAAGAATCATCTGCCAAGGAGTTTCTATAGTGAGAATTAGTTCTATCGTAGAACTACGTCTCATTTGCTTTATTTCATAAACTTCCTCAATTGTTATTCTGAACAGCCCATCTTAATTATTAAAAACGCATTTCTAGAAATTTGTAATAGTATTTCCTGCATAATCATTTCATAAATGTACTCCAATACACTCAAATTACAAACTAAATTCTATTTTACTTCCTTAAATGGTGTACTGACACAAAAAGGAGGAGGTAAACCTAAATTTTTAACATTCATTTAACAGTAAATGCTAATACAAACATTCTTGTATAACTATTTAAACTTAAAACCTTCGAGGTTCCATGGCATTTCTTACAAAAATAGAATAAAACTCAGAAATGTTATAGCATCTTCGAATTCGAACTGAGCCAAAAGCATCATTAAACTCCGCAGACTTGATGTCCCGGTACTTGGCCACCCCAAAATGGTTCTTTTTTAATGTTTTTGGAAGAAAATACGTGGTAGTAAAAGCGTCCACTTTTAGAGAAGCTGTCCAACTGAGAGCACATAAGGTCCAATTTTATGGACCTCTCTGGAGAAATATATTCTCCTGATGGTTTTTTAGTGCCACCTCTGTTTTAAGCCATGATGTCTCCTTCCAAATAATATTCATCAGTAAGTTTCTAGGCAGGAACTGAAAAAAAACTTAAAACTTCCTTGTCCTATCGAAATCCTGAAAAAATGTAAAATGTATGTAACATCTTAAGAATAGTTCGTTAATATTTTTAGCATTTCTCGACGTTGCTAAAGTTTCAAATGTCCATTGCGAATCGAACACCATCCTTTATTTTGTAAATGTAAAAAATTGTGTAATTTGTCACTATATTTCATATTTTTATTTTGACTAATTTCCTACAGTGCTTTTGACGAAAGGTTTTGATGAACGAAATCAAAATGGAAATATTAATTATGTTACAAAATTTGATCTAATCCTGTAAAATTTATTTCAATTTGCACAATACTTTTTATATTGAATCCGTTTCGAATCCTTCTTCCGTTTCGACTAATCCACCAGAAATGGAGTTAAAAAGAATGTGAAAATCTAAGTTCAGAGCGAAAGCTCCAGCAGTGTAAGCATGGAGCGATATAATACTTATTAAACCTGCTCGAGAGCTGAGCTGAATTATTGATGAGTCCAATTTCAGTTATTGTATGTAGGAAGGTGCGTCGCCTTAAGAATCATAGTCTTCTAATTTGTAAACAATTTAATTACTGATGTAGGTATTCAGATTTTGTTAAGCTCCTTGGTTATATTTTGAACTGAATTACTGATAAATATTTTAAACCTTTGCTTTCACACCTGTATTGTCAATCAATTTTATCGCAAGACTATATGTTTAAGGGTGTGTATCGACTGAAAGTATATATAGTAAGACGTCAAGTGTAATTTGAGTGTATACTTATAGTCCATTCTTAAAAAGCTGACTGTCTAGCTCTGCCTTTCTACGTTTTCAGGTGAATTACTCTGCTTTCATTTCAGACTTTGATACTTATTATGAACCGTAAAAACAAATTGGATTTAATAAGTAAAAGTGCAAGTTACTTATAGAAATAAAAAGAAATGCTAGAATTCATGTAATCATAATGGAATAAAGAAAGATACTGTAAGATTAACATAAGATTGGCTTTACAAAGAATTGGCTTGTACTGCATTTCTTTGCTTACATTGCGAGGTTAATGAACAACGTACCTCAAAACAAACTAATCGAAATCCCAAATTCCCATGCTCTTAAATTCATGAACTAGTTTCTTTGATTTCTTCTTCTATCATCCATATCACACTTATATATAGCCTGAGTGGAAAAATAGATAATAATCTAATTAAATTAATTTTCATCAAATGCTGAAGAGACTAATTAAACGCTTTAGCTAATTATTACAATGTTCTGTGCCCTTTAAGAGTTTCCTGTTCTTATTAAAAAAAACGATGTCTCAGTACTTAATAAGCTTTCAAACTATATCTATTAACCTTTAACACTTATTGTTATTTAAAAAAGAAGAGAAACTAATAATATAACATTTATATAATGTTAAATTTTTATTTTTATCTAAACAGAAGTTAATCAAATTGACCTTAACACATTTAATTAATACATTAATTAAATGTGTTAAAATTAAATGTGTTAACATTTAATTAATTTTACCTTAACACATTTTCAAATTCATCAATGTCTACAAACGGTTAAGCCAGCATAATGTGTATTTCCTGTCCAAAGTTTGACTTCCTCTGAAGAAACGATTTAGCTGCAGTGAACTGTGATGCGTAGTAACCACTTTTATTAATTACAAAATCTGACCTGTACACCACATGACTCCCTCGTATACGGAATATTAACTTATACGCATTTTGCATTTCATTTAAACTTCCTGGATTGAATTAAATCTACTTCTTCGACTGCACATAAACCACAATAGAATAAATACACTCTTTAAAATTCACTATATTTATTTACCATAGCGACATCCTGGCGCTAGATTCACTTAGCAGCGTTACATCTCATTCATTTTATAACTCAGAATGCACAAAAATTCTGTATATCATCTGGAGAATTACCTAATCGTTCCCACATGTTCTATTCAAATATTATAATAAATCTAAAACGATTTGTAAAAGAAATTAAACGAACAAAAAAAGAAACAGTTTTCACAGACCATTCAGTATTTCTCATTCAATTAATTCAGCTCTCACTTCGCGACAAGGCAAAAATACTTAAAAACTCAAAATATCTATATTTAAAAATTACGAAGTAAATCTTAAATACTTATTTCATCGAATAAATTCCAGAAGGGATTAAGCATGATTTAATTCGCAATAATAAAAGAAGGTGTTATCTTTGTTGTTGCGAAGCTTAGTTTCTCTACATTGGCAACAAATCCACTATTCTGCTAAGTTTCAAATGTAAACAAATATGGCTGCTATGAAAATAATTAGGCTTAGCCGCACTTAAACAACATTTAAAGTGTTAATAATTCTGCAAATATTGCATACAGATTTACCAAAGGCATAAAAACTTTAACCGGAATTAAAGAACAAAGTAATTCAATCATTTTTAAAGCAAAAAAAGCACAATTTACCGACATATAAGAATAAAAAAACTGAGCTCACTGAGCCGAGTAACAGAGTGGATATACACTCTTTTGCAAAAACATCGAAGCACCATGGAGTAGCAAGGAAGTGGTTGTTTTTGAGGAAATTGAATATGTGTATAGCTCATACACAGATAATAAAATTATTAAAAAATCAAGGTCATAGTACCTGTTCACGGCTCACAATCACCCATTGAGTGTTAAAATTAGTAGTTGGTGAAACCGCCCCTGGCGGTAATGCATGCTTGAATTCGTCGAGGCAAGGAGCAGTAGAGGTTCCTAATGTATTCCTGCGACACATTCTACCAGGCATTCATCAGTTGCTGCTCCAGGTCTGCGATATTTTGTCGTGTCCGAATCTGGCGGCCTACCATATCCCAGACATGCTCGATTGGTGAAAGATCTGATGATCTTGCTGCCCAAGGAAGTGTATCAACCGCACGGAGACATTCCAGAGATGTGCGAGCGGTATGTGGCTTGCCACTATCTTGTTGGAAAATGGCCCCAGGAAGGCGTGCCATGAAGGGCAGTGCAACCGGCTGCAGGATGGTATCAACATATCGTTGAACTGTTAAGGATGTACGGAGGATGACTAAAGGTGACCTGCTGTCATAAGAAATAGCGCCCCACACCATCACACCAGGGGTTATGGCTGTATGCCTTTGTTAAACAAAGGCTGATTGGAATCGCTGGCCCGTCCTCTCCAGACCCTAACACGGTGGTCATCTGCTTCAAGAGCGAAGCGGGATTCATCGCTGAACACTATACGATGCCAGTCTGTTGGCAGCCATGATGATCGGCTGCGACACTTCTCCAGACGACTCCGTCGATGTTGTGGGGTAATAGGCAAACGTCTTAAAGACCTCTGTGAGCGTAACCTCGCCTCAGACAAGTGCCGTGAGATGGTGGACGGTACCACGGGAGGTATAGACGTAGCTGTAATGCGTTGAATAGTCTACAATAACACCTTTAGGGTGGTTCGGGCTTGGCGAACAATCATCCTATCTTGCCTCGCATTTGCACTCCTTAGCCTTCCAGAGCCTTCATTTCGTCGGCAATTTCCTTGTAGCAACCATTGCTGCCAATAGTGTCTGTATGCTGCAGATGGGGGCCTATTGCTAGGTATGACCCCCAGCTTCACGCAAGCTACAATGCGACCACGTTCGAAGTCGTTTAGTTGTCTGTAAGGTCTTCGATATAGTTGTAATGGCATCTTTAGTTGCTTCTTTACGGAATTACAATGGCAGTAACAAAAAAAAGATAAATTTTCTGCCTCTGTTACTGGTTTTATACTTTGCGAATTGCGCACTAAAAATGCGCGCTATGATCGCAATTCCTGTTCATTTGCTTTGAAAGTTTGATTATTTGCATGTTGGATGAAGATGTTTTTGCATGCCAAATTTCGTCACGATCGCAAACGTCCTTCTTGGTGCTTCCATTTTTTTTGCAAAAGAGTGTATACATACATATTTATATACTTTTGGTACGGTCGATTGCAACCAAAATAGGAGGTGCACATCTATATGCTATAGCATTACTACATACAAAATCTCAATGTTCGTGGGCTACATGTTTTTGATACTAGATTTTTTTATACTAGATACATACGTACGTACGTATGTACGCAGATATGCTACGGAAAAATCTCTTAAGAATCCATTTTAAATCAATTTTATAATTTGTTTGGGAGGAAAAGAGTCTTTTATTCTGTCCTTACGTACGGATGTCACGCAAAAACATCGTTAAATTGCATTCGATAGCGATCAAAACGGATATTTTCGTTGAAATATAATACCCGAAATTTTTTGTGATTAAAATACTTCCTTTTTACTTCGTACAAGGAAGTAAAAACTCTCAGTTTCCCTGTGCTATGAAGATTCGTACAATAGCCTTTATCGGTAAGCGATAGCTATCCTGTGCTGTCGTAACAAATTATTCAACCTATATATTTCCCTTTTGTAGAGGTTACAAGGCTTTTCGGAATCTAAAAATATGCGGAATCAGTTGTATTGTAGTCAGTAGTCTTAACATGAAGTCTCCAATTTACCAGATAGATGTGCTAACCAGTTACAGCAAAAGAACAAACACAGAAGAATGCCATAATTATTTACATTTCATTTTACTTAAAGGCATACTGGACAGAGGAGCAAGAACCGTCCATCCAAATCTAAGAGGTGACTAGTTACCGTCCACCACATTTTAATTTAGACACAACTGCAGATACTATTATAGTTTTCATAAAACATTAACAATGATTTGGCCGGAATTTGATTTACGAACCTTCGACTTGCTAGCTTGATGTGCTGATCTTGAAGCACTCGAAAGAATGAGAAAACTATTATGACTTGAATTCAGCCTTAGAAGAATTAATGCCTTGGAAGTTTGCTCTATCTGCGAGCTACTCAGACACCACATTTACGTTTTAAGTTACAACTAAATTCTTATGGCAAAAAAACGCTTCAGTCAGTAAATAACACAAATGTTATATGCTTCAACCAATGTGAAACAAAAAGCTGAGCTTTTAAAACGAAAATTTATCTAATAATTAAACCTCGCAACTAGTAAGTGTCATATTGCCACAAATCTTCCACTCCCTTTTATATGCATAGTGTAATTCTAAGAGAAAGGCAAGAACACTTGCTATTATTTCTGTGTCTTCCAGGATCTTCACAAAGCGTCTTACAGCTGTCAAATGTTTTGACGAATTTAGAGCTTGTATTAAAACCTTCTTGACCGCACATCAATTACATTCGATTTTCAGAATTCCTCAAAAGTACTATTATTGACTTAACTACCACAGATACGTGCATCAGTGCAAACTGTGAGTACTTGCGCAATTTAAAACCAGTAACACATTTTGGTGTAGTCATTTTCTCTGATAATCCAAATTTGCATATTTCTTAGATCATTAGGTATAGATAGATGTGGAAATACCCACTCAGGAATTCATTTTTAGCAATTACAACCAATAGCGAAACAAGAGGTTTTGGTTTGGTTTAGTTGGTGATGGCAAAGCATACTAGGGCTATCTGCTTAAAGGGGACGGATGCCTTCGTGGAGGAATTTCTTGGGGAAACTGGCTCATATACACGTTACACATGGAAAAACCGTGAAAACGTCCATGTATCAAGCCCGTTCGCTTGAATTCCAACCCAGCTCGGAACAGTGTTCAGCGATTTTACCGCTCGACCGCTGGTGAGCGTGAAATAAGGGACATCCCCACCAATGGTGTGAGAAGTTATATGGATGGAAGAGTTTCAAAATGTTATAGAAAATGTAAGCAACATGATGCAAAAATGAAAATTGCTATGATTACCTCAAAGTGTCTTGACACCTTACTAATAATCTCTAGCAGATAGATATTCGAGATAACATCCTTCTCAAATACGATGCTCTCCATGTCATATGTAAAATTTAGCCAGACATAACTCTAAAAAGTACCCAGAGAAAGAAATGGTTAAGGTAGAACCAAGTATGAAACCGATTTAACACCAATAAGCCATCCTGAAACAGACTAATGAAACTTTGAATACCTTTAATTTTATATCTTGTAGATGAGCACTGATTTCATTTACAAGAAACATGATTGAAACAATACCATTGTAATGCTCGTTGTAATGGTTTATTGACATAATAAAAACGCTTTACAAAGATGTGTAAATATCGCAAAACAAACTAATAAAAGTACGGAAAAATGATAAGATATGTAAAATATAACAACCAAAGTCTCACGAAAAGGTACTTTCAGCAAGAAATCGTATCGCTACACTAACGTATTGAAAGGGATACGGGTTTTAAACTGTTATCGATAACGCTTATCGATAGCGATTATCGATAACGAGTAAAAATAGAGAATTTTACAAGTTCTTAAAATATTTATTATTCCACTACAAAGGCACAGTTAAGCACCAACATATTTCATTTCATGAAAATGCTATTCAATCCTTGAAAATGCTTATTCGGAAGAAGTTCTAGTCAAGTTTACGGCATACTCTTCAAATGCACTATCTTTAAAAAAATAATCGTAACTAAAACAAAATCTGAAAGTTTCAGATTTAACAGTCACCCAAAACAGTTTATTAAAGTCTTTTAAGCTCTCCGTGAGCTCGCTGTCTACCAATCTGCTCTTATGGTCACGCCTGCTAATATTTTTTTGTCTTTTTACCTTTATTATTAAACATAATTATCTTCTCACTTACGCCATATACAGCTCAACAGCAAAATTCTCAGGTCATCATATCAGTGTTCAGTTTTATTAGTAAGATGGCGAGCAAAAATGTTTTTTGTCTTTTTATTATTAATGTTTTTTTTTGTTAACTTTATTTATGAAATATCATGATTTTCGCACGTACGCCAATTAAAATTATTCGCTTTGAAGTCGTAAAGTTTATTAATCAAAAATATGTTAAAAATTTACAAAGTATGAAATAGGTAATAAAACAAATTCGAAATTCAAAAATCAGGCTTCCAGGTACCCATGTTAGGGTGGAAGACTACGTTGTTCAAAATTTAATAGCTCTAGATACTGTTGTTTTTTCACACTGCAAAAACCATGCATACAGTCATCCAGTCCTTATTTAGTTTCTTTAAATGTAATACAGGGCAATAATAATTGTTGGTAACAATTTGAAATGTGATACGCCGTTTATAGCGATTCAAAGCAAAATGCCCTTTCGATACTAATATCCAATTCGGGACTAACATCCCTTGTGGGCTAAAAAAAATCTCTCAAATCAGCGATTTAAATTTAATGGTTCTATATTCCAGTGAGAAATTTTTGAAAGCTCAGCCATTTCATTCAAATGTAGAAACGCGCCGAGCAGATTCGAGATTTTGCGAGCCTTCCAGAAGCCTCAAACTTGGCGCCAATAAATAAGAAATTTAACACTATTTTACTTACCTGCTTCTCAAAGCAGGGTAAAAGCAGATAAAAAAATAGAAGAGATAAAGAGAGAAAAAAAGATACGAAAGATGTCTCAGAGGGTAAAGAAATAAAATATAACTATCTGGGCGCCAAGGACACAAAGGAAGACGCCATAGAAGATACCGTCGACAAATGGGGGATAAAGTCGCTTAGTATTCTCTACCCGTGTTAGACTTATGTAAATCGACTGTAACCGTAGGCTGTTAAGTGCCATTTATGTGGAGAGCAACATGTCGGTAAGAAGTACGTTCATACAATATTCCTTCTCCAGTTTAGAGTGCTGGGTCGTGCTTAGCGTTATTTTAGTACAGAAGACTTTTCCAAGCGTGTTGAATGTCGATTGCTTGAGAACTTTCTTTGCTTTCTTTGCTCGGATGGGTCTTTTTTATTTAGTGAGTCAGAGTTTTTTCTCTTACTTTAATGCTTCCATGTAATGATACGATAAACTTTGGATGATACGCTTTTACCTATTCCTTTTACCTTAGATCTTAAAAAGTTAAAATATAGCAAATTCAGTGAGAAAGTTTCTAGAGTTTTCGTTATAAATTTTAAATATTTCGGGCTCTTTTCATGTTTCATTAATGTGTAAGAGCCTTAAAATATCAAATACTCTTAAACACTCAAGCATTTAAGCAACAAACACTCAAGCATTTAAACATTTAATCAGCAAACACTCAAGCATTTATGTTGAAATTAAACCTTACCGTATAAAACTCCTTTTCCTCCGTATATGCAAATAGTTAAGCGTCAGTAACCCCTAATCATTATTAATAACCCATAATAAATCAGTTATTTACAGCAAGACGCTAAAACATGGTCTACCCGAGAGTACGGATGCCTCTTATGCTTCCAATCCTTTCAGCGGCTCAAAATCTAAGCTGAAAATAAGTATAAAAAAACTGTCCACAGCTTTTGACTCAATACCTATATGCACAACTAAAATAAGGTACAAATCTGTAGAACAGATTACTTTGCTAAAATTTGTGTTATTTTTAGCGTAAAGGGGTTTTAGCCCAGAAGGGCTATTAATTTGGAAACGGCATTTTGCGTCAGTTCACTATAAATATCAGTTTCACTTTTCAAACTGTTGCCACTAAATATTACCATCGTGTATTATATTTAAAGAGATTTAATAATGAATAATCTGTATAAACGTATGTACAAAATTCGGCAGGAAAGTAGCATATATATTTAAGCATAAAACAAAATCAATAATTATATACAGAAATGAAAACAATGTTAAATTTTTGTAAGTTATCAGATAATGACATACTGGAGACTTAAACAGAATTATGTATAAAGTGTAAATAAACAGCATAAAATGAAAAAAAGGACATTAATAGGGTATGTGATCCCCCCTCATCTGTATACAAAGTTTACACCTTGTGACCATGCTTTCAATTAGGTGGTTAACCATAGCAGAATTAAGCAATCGCCATTCTTCTTGTAGAGCAGTTTCCAGCTCAATAAGAGTGGCTGGAGGTGGGAAACATGAAGATACAGCACGGAAGATACAGCATCCTAAAGATTTTCAATGGGATTAAGGTCGGACGAATATGCTGGCCACGCCATACGCGCAATCCCTTTACTCTCCAGGTAGTCATCGACGATGTCAGCTCTATGGGGACGTGCGTTATCGTCCATTAAAACAAAAGTAGGGCCAACTGCTGTAGCGTAAAATCTCACAATGGGTTCTAGGACTTCATTTCGATACCGGACAGCCGTCAAGGTACTCCGTTCAAAGATGTGCAGGTCGGTGCGATATCCTAATGAAATCCCTGCGCACACCATAATGCTTCCGCCTCGGAATGCGTGATGTTCGGTGATGTTTTGGGACTGATTGCGTGTTCGTTGTTCACGCCATATCCTTATACGCTTGTCATCTGGCTACAG
>KK112206.1:169069-211517 GCA_000611955.2 Stegodyphus mimosarum
TATGGTATATATTAAAATAGAATGTTATTTGGGGGGTACTGGGATATCACTACAAATAATGAAGTTTTGGTCTTGTTTTTTACAATATTCCACTGATAATTTGTAAGTTTAGACATCTCGGAGTGGAAACGTGCATGTTAAAGAAAGTTGTGTGAAGAGCCAACTGGCATGATTTGGTATCATTAGAGCAGTGACACGTGATTGTAATATTTATTAGTGAATTCTGAAATTTTGTTTTCAAAAATATTTGAATTACCAAATTACCTTGCCCATATGCTTTCCATTACCTCCTTACTACTCCTGAGTATAGTATTGCTATACCTAAATCTTCTCAGCACACTCTGATGAGCGATTATACTGAAATTTGGAAACCTATGCCCTTGATGTGGTTTTTCAAACCAAATATGAAATAGCTTCAAATATTAAAGTCAATTACATTATCAGGACTGAGTATTCGGTGCGTGTTCTTTGCAGACATTGTGAAATATTTACCAGGGTGTTTCTTCTCAAGTTTTCAGTCCTGAACTGGAACAGGGAGCGGAAGGTACGCTATGTTCTGATGTAACTGCTGGGCTGGAGAATAACTGCACGTAAAGGGATTTGAAATCCTCTTTTATTCAATCACTATTAAATACAAACCTCCCAATTCGGGAGAGATACAGAACGTAACAGACCACACTTTGGTCGAATTTAACAATCAAATAAAATTAAATACTAAACCTAAAATAGAACTTAATTAAACTTTGCTTCGCAGAGCAATTCGCGGAAGTTGGCCTCTATCTAAAAGGGTGCGTAGCAAGGTATACTAAATACTACCGCACTTTAATTTATTTTACAATGCAATCACGTAGTAAGCACTATGGCTTATAAATTTAAACTGCTAGCTGGTCAGGCGAACGTTGAGCAGCGTGACCGTGATCTGAGGCAAAGCTCTCACACACCGAGAGGTTTCTACCTCTGGCTTAAATAGTGCTTGGCTGAACTTCAAAAATTAGCATAAGCTAAAAACGCGCGCTTCTTCTGACAGGAAGTTGAAGCAGAGAGGAGATAGAAAAGATTTAAATTAAAATAAACTTGGTTAGTTTAACTAAAACCTTACAAACTTCCCGCCAGAATTGCGATAGTTAAACTACTTTGGTCCAAACGGACCATGTTGAAAACTAGCAATTCTAAATAGTCGAAAATTTCACTGTTCTAAACTTAGGCCAACTCTTACAAGGCAATATATGTTTGTGTAAAATACAGACGAAATTTTCTGGAACAACAATCTTCAACATTTTTTTTTTCAAGTCTTATTCTTCAAACAGTCTTACTCCTTCCAGCAAAATCTGGAAGGAAAACAACTTTAGTATGACATAATAACAGAATAATTCTAAGTGGTACAAATCCTTATATTTTTTTTTCTGTGTAATTTTGCACACACACATTATCATTCAAGCACAATTAAATTCTTCCCCCGTATGCTCTCTCACCGGTGTTGGATGTAAAGCAAACCGCCATTGCGGGTTTTTATGTGTTCGGGGGTGTTCAACTCTTCCACCTACAATCGACTAACATTAGTTAGAACTTGACATACGAGACCTGAAAAAAACGCCCTATAACCAGCTAATCCTAAGGTTCTCACTAGCTTTATGTCTAACACTTTAAGTGTATTTGGTGGAGAGCCTAATTAACACTTGCATTCTAAAATAGTCAATCTTTAACTTTTCATGCATACAAATTCGCAGTTTGCACACAACATTCACATTAATATTGCACTTAACGTGCATTGCTAGCATAATATTATTTGTTACATTTCATAACACATTAACAATTTCATAGCAATCCTGAAATGCAAATAGAGGTTAAATTTCTAAGCTTACAGAAATATAGGTTAAATTTCTAAGCTTACAGCAAGTGCTTCCTATTCCTTTCTCAAGGTACTTTCTTGAAATATCAAATTACATTGAATTAATAGTCTACAGACTAAATCGTGTTTTTCAATTTTCCGAATTTTCATTCTAGACATTTTACAAGTCTTTAGACAAAGCGTCATACAAAATCATTTAGTTAACATATTCTTTTCAGCAATTCATTGCTTTTACAGAATTAATCTATTTACAAAACATTAAGTGATTTTAAATCTTTGAAAATTACAATTTCTTTTAACAAAACATTTTACTTTCCATATGAGGACTTATCGCTCACTTGGCGTAAAAGTCAACCTCGCTTGAGGTAAAATCAGCCCTGCAACTTGCAGTATACTCAAAAATTAACTAAACTTTTGAATACGAAATTGTACTTATCTTATTATGATCGTCCATCCTTTTCTTGGCCCAATCTTTAAAACTTGAGTAAGTTGTGGCCTGGTTCAGTTTCCTCGTTTTTCGTTGTTCTTTCGGAGCCTGCTCGTCTCTTTTTCTTTTGAAATTCCGTCGTTGTATCCTCGGCAATTTCCTTTGTAGAGGAGGTTGCTCCGCTGGACGTTTGGTGGACTGGGCCCTTCTCTCCTGGGCCCTTGCTCGTTGCTTGTCCTGGTTCCTGCTGTATTCGGGAAGTTGATTCTCAGGCTGCAATCGACGTTTCTTGCTTCTCAGGCACCTGTCCGATGATTCCACAGTTCTTTTGGATACATTGGGCTTCCCTTGCCCATTCTGCTTTCTTCTCTTGGTGCGCTCGTAATTCCGTTCGTAGATTTGTTCACCTGCATCGTGAGACTTTCTTTTGAAACCACCTTTTTGGTTCTTATTTCTTTGTTGGGGGGGAGCTTTCTTCTTCTGACATTTCGATGCCGTTGTAGCTGGTTCCTGCTGTTTTTGCTGACGTATATCTTCCTGGCTAGTCGATTGCCTCGGATCCTGAAACGAATCTTTAAATACAGCCATTTTGCTGCGATTATAGAACGGTTTTATTTGGTCCACATTCGCTTTGAGCGTTTGACCATCATTTCTTTTTAATATAACCACTGCCCCCGTAATTTGTTCAATTGTGAACGGGCCTTCAAAACGCGGAAAAAATTTCCCCACCTTTTCCTCTGGGGCATTTGACAAGTTGTGTTTAATCTTCAACACTTCATCTCCCACATTGTACTTGACCTCTCTTCTTTTTAGGTCATAGTACAATTTCTGTTTTCTTTGGGCCATTTCTATATTTTCCGTCGCTTCCCGTATTAACTTTTGTATATCACTCATTTTAAATTCTTCTGCCCTTTCCTGTACAAAGAACAGTTTATCTAGGGGGGTCAAGATCTTTCTTCCTAAGAAGAGTTCAGCGGGTGTTTTTTGTGTAGTATCGTGTTTGGCGGTCCTAAGTGCAAATGCAAATTCATTTATATGGCTATCCCAGGTAGAGTGATAGTTTTTCACATAACTACGAATTATTTTCACTACATTTCTATTCACCCGTTCCGCTATGTTTGACTGCGGACGATACGGGACCATCTTTAGATGACGTATGCCCAGTTTTGCACACATTTCCTCAAACATTTTACTAACAAACTGAGGACCATTGTCTGAAATAACTTTTAGGGGCGCCCCGTATTTTAAAATATACTTATTTAGAATTGAATCTACTACAATTTTTGCAGACGCGCGTTTTAACGGAATTAACTCTAACCATTTGCTAAAATGATCCACTATAACTAAAAGATATCGGCTTTTATTAACTTTACTTCGAGGGTAAGGTCCAAGTAAATCGATGCCTATTATTTGATTTGGGAATTCTGATTTAATACTATTTAGGAACCCGGCCGGGCGGAAATTAACATAATTATTTAATTGACATGTTGGGCACGACTGGACATACGCCCTAGTAAACTTTTGCAGTTCTGGAAAGAAAACTGCCTCGCGAACTCTCTGAACAGTTTTTCTTATACCTAAATGAGCCGAAATGGCACAATCATGCAACTCTTCTAATACATTCAACCTCATGCTAGCTGGGATAACCGGTCTATATTCATGATTCTCATTAGTAGCTTTCGTATAGAATAACAGTCCGTCAATTAATTCGTAATTTTCGGCCCTATTTCTTATCGGCACAATATCCGGATGATTGAAATTCTCAGGGTCGGCCAAATAATTGTATATATTTTTGAACTCCGGATCTTTTTTGAGTTCGGCTATTACTGTTTCACGAGAATCTAATACTTTGGATGTTAACATGGCTATCTTAATTACACTTCCATTTTCATCTAAGTTAATTCTGCTTAAAGCATCTGCCACAACATTTTCCTTTCCCGGCGTATGTTTAATTATTAGGTTATATTCCTGTAATTTGAGAGCCCACCTTATTAATCTGGGTGATAAATTTTTTCCAGAATAGAGTCTAGTGACCGCCGCGTGGTCGGTATATACAGTTACTGGAGAACTTCCAAAGAACACACGAAATTTCTGTACTGATGCTAACACTGCGAGAGTTTCTCTCTCTGTTGCGGAATAGTTTCTTTGGGTTTCATTTAATGTTCGGCTGAAAAAAGCCACGGGCTGACCATTTTGGGAAAGCACTGCACCAATCGCGAAATCTGAAGCGTCCGCTGAAATCTCTAATCCTTTATCCCCTTCTGGAAATTTTAAGACGGGAGCTTGAGTCAATGCGTCTTTCAATTTTTGAAACGCCAAGTTGGCTTCTGCTGACCACGAAAACCTAGCTTTTTTTCTTTTCAACTTTAGCAGTGGCTCAGCTATTTTTGCAAAGTCTTTAATGAAAGCCCGGTAATATGAACACATCCCGAGAAACGACGATAATTTCTTCGCTGTTTTAGGAACAGGATAATTTCTAATGGCTACTATTTTTGACTGATCCGTTTCGATTCCCTTTTGGGAAATTTTAAATCCTAAATAACGTAACTCTTTTGCGGCAAATTTACATTTAGACGCATTTATCTTTAAACCAGCTTCGTTTAACAATGAAAATACTTTTCTTAAATCTTGTAAGTGTTGTTCTAGAGTACTACTCGTAATTATAATATCGTCTAAATATATGAAAGTGCTTTTACCAAGGACTGGTCTTAAGACGATGTCCATACATCTTTGGAACGTTGCCGGCGCGCCGGATAATCCGAACGGCATTCTAAGAAATGCGTACGTACCAGATTTCGTTATGAACGCGGTTTTGTGTACGTCCTCGGGTTTTACCCCAATCTGAAAATAGCCACTCGTGAGATCTAATGTAGTCATGTATTTTGTAGACGAAATATTTCGAATAATTTCTTCAATTATCGGCAACGGATATACAGGATATTTTGTAACTGAATTTAACTTGCGATAATCTATAGCAAAACGCCACCGCTTCGGGTGCGTAATCGGGTAATCATTATTTTTCTTACACAGGACAACGGGGCTAGCATAACTGCTAGAAATTGGCGTGATGATTTTATTCTTTAACATCTCTTTAATATGATGTTCAATTATTTCTTCTTTTGTCCTATCATATCTATATGGCTTTTGCCTAACTGGCTGAGCGTCCCCCGTGTCAATGTCGTGGTTCACCACCTGCGTAAAGCCTGGTACATCACTAAATAAATTCGCAAAGTGACTTACCAGACCTTGGATTTTCTCTTTTTCCTCTGCTTGTAAATGTTCCAAGTCCAGCTGCGGGGGCTTATCATTCTTCGCTTCAATTGGCTTCATATTTAATGTTAGTTCTCCCCCCTTGAAATCAATTTTTGCTTCTGCCAAACTAAAAAAGTCCACACCTAGAATAATACAAGTCTGCAGGTTACGCACAATATAAAACAGGATTCTTACCTGTTCGTTGTTGATACGCACGAACAATGGTACTTTTCCTAAACAGCTACATTTTTCTCCTTGGGCCGCTATGACATCCGTGTCTCTTGCACTAAAAATTCTGTAACGTCGAAAGTGCTTCTTAAAGAATCTTTCCGATACGAAGCTGCTTTGGGCTCCTGTATCCAAGAGGGCTGTCGCCGGTATGTTGTTGATTAGAACTTCAATCTTCGGCAAACTCAAATTCTTAACGACCACGGTGTTTAAATTGATTTTGGAAGGGTTTTGCGCTGCTTCGGACTTCTTCACCTTCCTCGAAGAAATCCCTCTTAGTTTAAATTCTTTTTCTTCTGGTTGCCCTCGGAATCTTTGCTTGTTCTTCTATTAAATTCCCTTCGTTCGCCGCTCGCTTTAGGAGACACATCTTTCTTCGGCCATTGCTTCGCCTTATTCCCGTAACTTTGATTTTGCTTTTGCTGCGGTCTTGGCGAACTCCACTGACTTCTTCGCTCAAATTGGCGTCGTCGTTCGTTGTCGGCTGTTCTTCGGCTTTCAAATTGTACCGCGAGCTCAAATAATCTGTCTAATGTTGTTGGATTTCTTAGTTCGATGAAATCTTGAACTTGGGGCAGTAGCCTAGGAAGTATAACTTGAATAATTTCAGGATCCGGGCGACTTCCATACAAAAGCTTGAAAACTTGAATTTTCCTCAAAATAAAATTAGACAAATCTTCTATTCTTTCTTGGTATCGGCTAAACAGTTCAGCTTCCAATCTGGCTCGATCTCGCACCACGGGAAATGCTTTCACTAGAGAATTCTTGAAATTTTCATACGTGTATGTGGGGCTTCCTGGTTCCCCCAAGAGATTCTTTCCGATGCACTTGAACCAACTTAGCGCTTGGCCCTTCAAAGCGCTGGTAGCAAGAGCGACTTTCTGAAATTCGTGGACTGGATATAGCATGAAGTGGGAGTCTAGCTTTTCCAGGAAATTGATTACGGCTGTCTTGCCGTCAAAACTTGCCGCTGGCTTCATGGCTGCTCGCATGGTTTGTACGATGTAGCCGAATCCTTCTATGCCAGGAGGTGCTATCTCAGGATTCTGGACAGGTACAGCAGGTGTCTCAGGTTCGTCTTCTTGTTGTTGAGGCCATCCTCTTCTTTTTGTGCGGGCGCCACTATCAGGACTTAGCATTCTGTGTGTATTCTTTGAGAACATGGTAAATTCTGTAAAGGGTTCTTATCCTTACGTTCTAAGTCCTGAACTGGAACAGGGAGCGGAAGGTACGCTATGTTCTGATGTAACTGCTGGGCTGGAGAATAACTGCACGTGAAGGGATTTGAAATCCTCTTTTATTCAATCACTATTAAATACAAACCTCCCAATTCGGGAGAGATACAGAACGTAACAGACCACACTTTGGTCGAACTTAACAATCAAATAAATTTAAATAAATTAAAATAGAACTTAAATTAAACTTTGCTTCGCAGAGCAATTCGCGGAAGTTGGCCTCTATCTAAAAGGGTGCGTAGCAAGGTATACTAAATACTACCGCACTTTAATTTATTTTACAATGCAATCACGTAGTAAGCACTATGGCTTATAAATTTAAACTGCTAGCTGGTCAGGCGAACGTTGAGCAGCGTGACCGTGATCTGAGGCAAAGCTCTCACACACCGAGAGGTTTCTACCTCTGGCTTAAATAGTGCTTGGCTGAACTTCAAAAATTAGCATAAGCTAAAAACGCGCGCTTCTTCTGACAGGAAGTTGAAGCAGAGAGGAGATAGAAAAGATTTAAATTAAAATAAACTTGGTTAGTTTAACTAAAACCTTACAACATGATTAAAGTCATTCTCTAAAACAAATTTATTACATCATCCATACTTTATATAAAAAAATTAATAAATTTCAGTTGCATTTAGAAGTATTTATTACATTAATTTCTTCAAAACTTCGAAAACTCATCAAGGTTTGAGATGATAAAACTACGAACTTGGGAGATCATAATCTCTAGGTTTTTTTCTTCATTTCTGAAAGGCATTTGGTTAGCTAATGATAAAAGTCTCATTAACTCGCTAATTCTTATGAGCATATTTTTGAAAGCGCATTCATCAGAGACATTTTCTTAAAGCCTCGGGGGAGATGGGGATAATGAAAATATATGGAAATGATGGCTTCTCATTTCGTTTCTGATTTAATGCGGACTTTAATTCTAGGCTTCAATAAATCACCACAAAGGGAGTTTAGAGCAGTGATATCCCTTCGAATTTCGGAGGTTGAAGCCTTAATCCTCTCTTTCTGAGAGCAATGTGCCGAGATAGATGGATTTTATGAATTCTCTTTATTTAATTAAATAATGTAGCCTACGCTTCAGGCTAGAAATTCTCAAGTATTACATCCGAGATGGTGAGTATATAGACTTATGAATATTTATGAAATTTTCCCTTAATACAAAATATGAAGCTGTGTTTAGTTAATTAATGCAACATACGATCATATTAAAATAGTACTACTATTGCTAGTGGCTTTTGTTAGTGAACCGAAAATACGAATATAATATCTCAGTTCCCGCTCTTACGAGTAATAATAACATGCATAAAGTGAAGTAAAAACTAGGGTAAAGTTAAACAATTTGGAATCGCTTTTGCATGGAAAATGAAATGCCTTAATTTTTCACTTTTCTGTGTACTAACATTAGATTTCTCGGAGCAAGAAATGTGAAAATTGGATTAGCTTCTCCCCGGCATTCAGACCGCGGATACCTTAATTTTTAGCTGAACAGGCTAAATACGTATAGAATGAGCGGCTGCATGATGATATTCTTCTCCGCTTCGAAGGCGCCTGAACAGAGAGACGAAACCTAGTTGAAATATGTGTAACAGGGATGAGACCAAATGGAATGTGTATAAGTCAGATCTCGTGACAATCTCTAAGTTGTCTTGAATTCCCCACACCCTAAACTTGATCAAAACGACAGTCGACCAAATCCGTGTACGATGAATTATCGTTCATAGTATCTTAGTTCGGGCGCTGCGATAGACTTCACTAGCATTTTCCGAGAAAAAAGCGTAAACAAAATACACTCTGCCCTCGCCGAGTTCCGAATCATGGATCTCTTAGCTGCTGGTTTGACATCCTAACTATTTTCACCACAAAACCACGCATGAGAGATGCCAACAATTCATTATGCATCTGTTATAATATCGCTATATTTCTGGATAATTAAAACGGAATTTGTGAATTACGATCCGACTTTGAAAGTCAGTTGCTATAAGACATTTGCAAATCGGATTGTTTCTCTGTTCAAACGGATGAGTCAACCAACGTTTCAAATTGGGCGATATTATTATGTTTCATTCGTTATCTTGCTACGCAGTTAATGATAGCAGAGAAGAATTGATATGTTGCATACAACTACCATCTCAAACAACCAATTCTGAAATATTTAAGACAATTAACGAATACATTGAAAGTACCTGTCCTGACTGGAAAAAAGGCATTAGTTTGTGTACTGACGACTTTGCTTCTATTGACTGGAAAAAATACAGGTGTTACAAGAAAAATTAAAGAAGTGGCAGCAGAAGAATTGGTATTTACTCACTGTATTATTCGCCGTGAGCGTTTATTATTTCTTCGCAACCAACGTAGTTTATCTTTTGTACAGTAATGACCAAAGCTAACAAACTACTAGCCAAACGATGCAAACAATTTTACAGAGCTCTTGTATTTCTATCGCAAATAATATTTACGAACTATACTTTTATTTCAAAATTTATTCTTCAAGCGAGAGAGAGTCTTGTTCTGTCTTCAGAGAGAACTAATAAAATATAGATCGGACTGAGTAACGCATATATGGTGCCTCTGGTTCATAAAGATGGATTACTATATGTGAAAATATAAACTTCCTACACTCGTTGTAAGAAACCGTCAGTGCATAAAGGCTTATCGCATTCTTCCGCGCGTTCTCCGTCGATGTAAATGGTTAGCACATTCAGTTAGCATGTAACTAACTGTAAGATGCACTGCTTAAAACCCCCGCTAATGCACAGCTGACTTTTCACATTCCCTGCTTCAGAAACCTAGAGCTTTCTACAGTGCCATGCGAACTAAAATGTAGTGCATGATAACTTTTTATCATTTGGATTTGGTTCATTGGGTGCTTCTCCTCAGTCGCGTTTAAGCAAATAAAAAAACGAAGAATTATCGCATACCCTGTGCATACTGTCCAGGTGATGTTATTAGCACATTCAAGTAGCATCGAAAAAAATTTATGTTGAAATTTCTGTGAGGGTATAGTTGGCTTTCTCACGTTTCTGAACTCTGAAAACTTGCTAGCTTACAGCCAGGGGACTCACAACTCTTTTTTTTTTCTTTCGCGTGACCTTTAATAAGATTTATAGAGTTTTCCCAACCACTCCTTTCAAATAGAAGATTTATAGAGTATTCCCAACCTCTCCTTTCAAAACCTATGAACCTCAACCCCTCTAATATTCTCGCAATATTATCATATTATTTTATTTCAGTAACTTTAATAAACGGGAGTAAGTAAGGTAACAAATATAATCGATAAGCATCTTATTCTAGAGAATGATAATTTTAAAGCTGCTTTAAAGAAATCTTTATTAAAAAGGAATAAAACTCAGTTGTGTTTTGTTTTAGGAAACTCACTTTGTTTTAGGAAAATAATATTTTCATGATCCTTGTAATCCTTTGATATCGCTTATTATGTTCTCTCTGACGTTTTAGTAATTTGATGCTCATTTTCTGAATTGAAGCACAAAAATTTGTGAATGATACATCATGGAGATTTAGTAAGGATATGAGTGAAGGGTATGGTTTTGATATGGTCTAAGGTTTAAAAATGTCTGCATTACTTCGGTCCCAATCTTTTCAATACTTATTCCCAAAAGTCTAAATAATTTTTCAGACATATCTAAAGCAGTTATGAAACTCCAAACTGAATTCATTTGTCCCTAAAGATAGTTTTATAAGTATTCATGATTGTAAAATTTCAAAGTTAATTGAAAGGAAAATTAAAGCTTAATTTCAATAAGTGTTTGACGCTGGTGCTAATCAGAGGTATACAGGATACTTTCAGTTCTTTGCAAAGATATTCTTTTTTTAACAACTTATCCACTTTTATATAAACAACATCTTATAAATGCCTATAAAGTACAGAAGCTAACTTAAATTAAAACTTCATACAGGTTTCAATCACATAGTCGTAAAGAAAGGAAACTTCAATAATTAATTTATAATTCGCGGAATACTCAAAATATAGTACGACATAAACAATTGGTGTATGCAGATTGTATCTGTATTGATGAATAGATAAAAGAATACCTACATGCGATGCGTAAGAAATCGAATAATATGACAGATGTGAGCGAGACTAGTCTCTTAATCATGTCACTTTTATATGCATTTTGGCCAGGAATGGTTACATCGGATGCCCTATCAGACCCTCCCATTTAATGAAAAATTAAAACTTTCTAAATATTATCTTATTTGTCAACATTTATCACAATACTTTGTCATTTTCAGCCATGCCTACCGCAAGCTGGAAACCACTGGTCTATACCATTCCATATCCTTATTGTATGTTTTGAACCAGACCAAAGTTATTTTTTTTCTACAATCAAATAACATAAATAAGGCTATTCGCCCATTTTTATACGAATTTCATTGTATTTGCAGAAAACTTTTACCTAAACGTTTTGTGTTTTAAACGTTCCATTTGATAACTCTTCTACTTCACTATCTTCCTACATCGTAATATCCGAGACAGTATTGAAAAGTTTTAGTATCGAAAGTTTTAGTTTTGAAAGAGATGTTTTATCCCATTCCTCTTGAACAGCTTTCCAAACTCCAAGGAGGGTTGTGGTCGACGTTTGGATAATTTGCTTTTTAACAGTCCAAAAGCACAAAGATCCGTGGATGATACATCAAGATATTTAGTAGGGATATGAGGGAAGGGTATGGCCTTGATGCACGTTTCTTATTCCATTTTCTCCAGAAAATTAACAGTGGATTTTAACGTGCTGCTGCTTGCTTTGTCATGACGCAATTCCACTGATGGATGGTACTGCAGGTAAAGAGAAGGTATTTCTATTTGAAAATTGGGAAAGTATATTTTTAATAATACACGAAGTTGATCTTAACATTTTGCTCTACCTTCTTTATTTTGAAATTGCCGTTATATGAAAGGCCCAACAACATTCATAAATCCTTTTGAAAAACTTTCTTTAGATTTCTTGAACAATGTTTTAAGATTTTTTTCTCCTCTTTGATGATAATGAATGGATCTCTTTTTATTGCAGTCATTTACGTACACCTAAGATACTACTGCGTCAACGTTTTTCCATTATTTTCCGAATAATTGTTTCTCATAGAGAATTCTGCGTCCCGTTCTCCTTTCGGGTATATATTGTGGAGAAGGACCGTGCATATTACGTTTTTTCACCTTTTTAAAATCAAATCAGATTTAACCACTTTGTTTACAGTTGACATTGAGTATTTTAATGATTATGCAACTGTCCTTCGATTTCGAAGATTTTCTTTTAACATTAAAGTTATCACCTTTGCAACATTCGAAAGCATTCTATGAAGTGTTGTTGAGAAATGTTAATACCAAAAATACAGAAACTCAGTCCTGTACTTGTCTACAAGAAGTCAGACGATTCGTGGTGGCAACTGATATCCTTTCCTTAACTGCATCGAACAAAGTATTATAAACTGAATTTCCAACAGTTTAATTAAATTCACAAAATTTAATCTCGAATCGGGCAAAATTATTTCGCAAAACAGTTTTTATTTCTTGTTCGAATCTTAGAAAGAAACTTAAACTAGAAGAAATACTTATTGATTTTCACTTTTGAAATAAAATGTTCAGCTGGAATAAAACTTGCGAAAACTATTGAACTATATTTTTCTTCTCAAAAAAATAATTAAAAAGAAACTCTTAGCTCAAAATTGCCGAAGATTTCTTTCGTCGTGAAAAGTTAAGTGACAATGGTATAGAAAATCGGTGTATTTCTGTCAGTTACATTCTGCATCAATCTTCACATACGTCTGAATGTTGTTATTCTTGCACTTCTGTCTAATGCACTGATGTTTTATGCAGTGTTTGCAGAAGTATTGATCGTTGTTCCAGAAATTTTCAGGAATACGCCTTTAATGGATATTTACAACCCATTACCCTCAAATAATCGACACTGAACTGATTGATCCTGACTGATGTTGTGTAACAAATTCAATTAATTATTTAAGTTTTGACTTTCTAAGAATTAATTTTATTATTGTTCTAAATTTATGCTACACAACGTGTATTTTATTTAATATCAGTGCTTTTTTTTAAATTTTAATTAGGGTTTTTGGTAGCTAAGATTGATAAGTATTTTCCCCTCGTTACTCGTAAACGCGCTGAAACACACAATGCAATTGGGTGCTTTTCTACGTAATAATCTTGATTTTATATTACTTATCTTACGTCTACCCATTCTTAATTAATACCACTAGAAGCGGAAATATTAGCTCTTTAATTTGATATCACTTTCAAGATTCTAGCCTTAACAGATTTTAAGTTACAGTAAGTTATTTAACTGGATTTTCCATTTTCCCATTGTGTTGAAAGTGAGGGGGGAGGAATTGAAAAAAATGCAGTTTTCTAACACTCTTGCTTACGTGTTAAGGGATTTCCGGTGGGTCGAGTTTTAGGTTTTCCAGCTCGGCCTTTCACGTGTTCCAAATTTTGCCAATTAGTTAGCAAGGTTTAAATTTGTGTTTAGTACAATTATCTTACGTCATTAATTAGGACTTCCTGGCACCTTTACCATCTTCTAATAAGTTGTAAAAAATACACTTTACATTTTAAATTAGCTGTCGATGATCAAGGCTTAGTTGCTTTTATCTTACTTGCGACCACAACAAAATTCAAGATAACTCAACTGTAATTTTGTAATAAAAAAGGTAAAAAGCTATATTTGAAGTTCATTTGCAAACAGCCCGAGTTTGTGCAGTCTAATGATAAGTATAGTTTATAAGTTGTTAACTATACAGACGAGTAACAGAATTGACAGGAGACGAAGACATCATCGTGCTATAAAGACGCTAGGTAGTACCCTTATCCCTCCATACCTGGTGCTGGAAGATATATCAAATAACTTGGCAAGATATTGCTGTCCTTGTGGCTCAAGACATAATTACATAATTTACGTAAGTATTACACTATTTCAGGCGTTCAAATTGCTTTACAGCAGAACATACACTTACAACAATGCACATTACAAATGCACTTTACAAACTTCACATAAATTTAGAAATAAATTTAGAATTTCTCCTCGGAAAAAGGAGAAATTTTACAGGGGTGTAAGGCGGGGTTTGTCGTATTGGATTTTTCACCCTTTTAACGGGTTTTAGCGTTTTATGGGATTCCTCTCTTAACAAAAAGGCGTTGCTTGTGTTGTTCGCTCTCTCTTTGGTCGCTCTTATTGAGCTCTTTTGCTTCGCATATTTTTGTGTGCTTTTGGGCACGGTTTTCCCCTGAATCTCTAAGGGAAAGGTATTGTATTGAAGCCGGTCTTATGGCCCCACTTTTCGGCGTCATGCGTTATCCTTAAATTCTAAATTTTACTTGCCTCCTCGGAGGTATTATTTTCACCATTTACAAGCGTCTAAGGGTTCAAGCGAACCCATCCTCTTAGCGTTTAAAATGTTGAATTCCAGACCAAGTGCCGTAGGAGAAATTTCACCGCGGCCGGCTTGCTTCAGACATTCCGTAACCTTTCTGATGGAAGTTCCGATGGAGCTCGATTCAACTCAACAATAATTATCATCTTGAAATTCCCAGCGATCAACTTTTCCAACTTAAAAAAATGGGTGCAATCATCCTGTAAGAGTGTCGCCAAGGTTTTCTTTTCAACGTTCCAGCTAACCATGGATTCATCATTTCTTTCTACAAAAAACTGGCAGACAGGTAATCAATCAGATAAGTCTTTCGACTTTTCTTACTTGATTAGTTCACAACTTAAGTAAAAAAGGGGTTTTGACATTTCCCAGTTTATAGTTAACTACTATAGCAACTGGTATTTAGCTTCGACCCTGCAAAAATATCGGTAGTTTTCTGGACAAGGTCTTCTAGACAAGACGTCAGCGTTTCCGTGCGATCATACCTTCCGATGACGGATAGTGATGTCATATTGCTGGAGTCTCTGTATCCACCTGGCTATTTGATCCTCAGGATTCTTGAAATTTAAAAACCAAGCCAATGACGCATGACCCGTGCGGAGCAGAAATTTTCTGCCGTATAGATAGTAAAGGAAATGTTTTACGGCTTTGAATGTGGCGAGCAGCTCTTTCCTGGTGATACAGTAATTTCTCTCCGTTATAGACAGGCACTTGCTCCAGTAAGCCACAACACGTTCTTCGCCCTCTATTTGTTGGAACAAAACAGCGCTGACACTTTCATTACTCGCGTCCGTGTCCAGAATAAATGGTCTGTCTAGCTGAGGATACGTCAAGATTGGAGCAGATGTTAAAGCTTCCTTCAGGTTCTTAAAGGCATCCTCACATTATTTTATCTACAAGGACTTTTGCTTGCTGTCTGTCAACTTGTGGAGGGTCTTGCGATGGAAGAAAAATCTTTCATGGATCTCTTATAGTTGGTACAAAGCCCTACGAAGCACCTTTCTAAGATTTTCTAGATGTTCTTTGAAACTTCCCGACGATGATAATGTCATCCAGATATATCAGAGAGGCTTCGTAGAAAAGACCTTTCAAAACGGTCTCCATTAAGCGTTCGAATGTAGTCGGCGTATTGCATAGTCCAAACGGCATCACCTTGAACTGCCAAAGTCCTTGTCCAGTAGTAAATTCTGTTTTTCTCGGTCATCAAGATGTATTTCTGCCTACCAGTTCACACTCTTTAAATCAAGTGTCGAGAACCACTTGCTTCCAGAAAGAGTTTCCAGAATGTCGTCAACTCTAGGAAGAGGGTAACTGTTTTTCTTCATAACCTCGTTCAACCGGCGATAATCAACGCAAAATCTTGTTGAACTGTCTTTCTTCCTGACAAGGACGATGGAAGATGCCCATGGACTTGCTGAAGGCTGGATGACATCGCTTTCCTGTATGTCCTTTAAAAGTGTTCGTACCATCGATTCTATGTTGCATCAAACTGGATCGACCCATGTCAGAAGACGAGCGGGAGAAAACATCTTGAAGATCTGCAATGACATGTTCGGCAGCATTCCTCTCTTTATCGTTTAATTGCGTATTCTGCAATAACTCTGATGTAATGCTCTATGAAGTCACGGATTCCGGGATGTTACTGTTTCTTTCAACGCTGATTACGGAAATGCATGCTACAACCACTGAACCTTTCTTAATAAGTCTCTCCTTGTTAGTTACATTAGCAACTCTAACCGGGATAACGGTCCTCGACAGTCGACGAGTGCTGAGGTTATTAGTACTCCTTTCGGGTTATTACAGTTATTGGGATATTTCATGACGCCGTAGCGGAAATTTCTGTTTTTGGCTATGGATCCAAGATGTCAATTTTCTGTTCTTACCATTACTGCGATATTGTCTTGAGCTATGATTTTGTGGACAGATTTCACTCCTTCATCATTAATTCCGAATAAGGCTATGTCCTCAGAGGCAGAATGCAGTTCGTTATTTTTAAAGTCCAAGGAAAAATTGTATTCCCTTAAAAAGTGCAATCCGGGTATGCAAGAGTCTGTGACATCGGCCACATATGCCGTGTGATGATAAGCGGCACTTCCACAAGTGATGTTAACGTTTAATTTTCCTTCGATCTTCTCGCCTGGTACAGTCTGGAGTGTAACTCAGGGCGGGTCTAGATGAGTTTGCTTTTCAATTATTCAGCCACATCTTTTCGAATGATGGTACATTGGCTCCTGTATCTATGGTTATATTACAAAGAACTCCATTGATGTGTCCCATGATGAGAAGTCCGTTATTGCCGCTACTCACTGCAGAAATCTGAAGCGCTTTAAACTACATTTTCATTATCTGGGAACCTCCGCCCTGTGAGATGGCTACAAATTAGCTTCCCTCCTTCTTGATAGGCGCAGTCTTAACATCCATGCTCTGGGGTGTTCTGCAGTTTCTTCATATGTGCCCTTCAGCACCGCACTTCCAGTACTTTACGGTCGGTTTCTTGTCACCAACATTCCGTCTCAAAGCATTCGGTTGTCTTGGTAAATCATCTGGGCGAGCAGCCATTTGATCCACTGGCTCTTGGACTTGCGCATCTTTGATTTGATGTCGATCTCTGCGAGTTGCTTGCTGGGGTGTCTCGAATTTCATGGCGTACACCAGGGCACTTTTTAAGTCCGTCACATCAGACATTCGCAGTGCTTTCTGTATTTCTGTATGCCATCGATAAAGTATTGCAGGGACAGGATTTTCCTTGTTTCTGTCGGGCACTCCGTAAAGGCGAGGGGAGACTGCCTTTCAACATCCGTAGCGAGCTCCTGGAGTGTTTTGGTTGACGTCTGCTAACGGGACTTTAATTGAAGCCTGCTGTAGTCTTTCAAACATTTCTCTCCGAAGCGTAGCTCCAATGCGCTGGACAGAGCTTCGAAATCTAGCCCTTGGTTTTTTGGAAGCGTTTGAAGCATATCCGCTACGTCTGCTCTCACAGAATCGGCGAGATGATAGGCCTAGCTTGGTAGTCCCATCCATTCGCCTCCGCCACTATAGAAAATTGTGTCTTATATACTTTCCAGGAGGTCTTCCCATCATACGTGGATAACTTCAGAAAACGGACGAGCAGACATGGGTAAGAAGTTAAAACCATCTGCATTGCTCCTTGCGGTCGCTACGAATTGCTTCAAGGGATCAACTTCTTTGGCTACCGCAGAAATTCTGTCATCAATTTGTTCTTTGACAGAAGAAATTCTGTCATCAATTTGTTCTTTGACAGAAGAAATTCTTCAGTTTCGCCAACCCTATTTTCGACCGAGTTTAATCTTCCTTCCATATCCTCGAATTTGTTTTCTATTACGCAGGCAATTTCTCTTTTCATTTCCTCTTGACCTGTTTCAATCTTTGCTTGAACATCCTTAATCTCTTCTTTAACTGATACTTCCATCTTTTCTTGAACGACTTTCATCTCTTCTTTAACAGACTCTTTGATCTTTTCTTCAATGGCTCTCATCTCCTCTTATACGGAAACTTGACCAGCTTCCATCTTTTCTTTTGACCGGCTTCCATCTCTTCTTGAACCGCTTTCATCTTTTCTTGAACCACTTTCGTCTCCTCTTTAACGGAATCTTGGTCAGTTTTAATCTTTTCTTTAAAGGCAGCAAAGGCTGCAATAAATTCTTTTAATTGTTCTTCCATTGCTCTAGTGAATGGCATTCAAATCCCACTTCTGACACCAAAAATTGTTGCTTGCCTACGTGTTCGTAATTGATTGAATCCACAAGCCGATAATAAGTTAATAAAATTTATTCTTTTCACAAGAAATAAAATAAAATGCTGAAATATTTCCTCAGAGATATTCGTACAATATCACAATATCTCAAACATTAAACAGAACTCAATTCAAAACAGAGAAGGTTAACCCAATCTCACAACGAATTCGCTACAATCAATAACAGCATTAAGTAAACAAACAGTTCGCTTAAACAACAGCAACTGAGCTGAGGTGTTTTAATTTGGCTTTTATAAGCTTTTCACTTATTCACTAGAACATTCTGGTAAAACCGATTTTCTCGACTTTTATGGATGCAAGAGCAATTACGAGACATTTATTTATTAAATATTAATGCAAGCGCTCTTTTATTTTTACTTTTCCGAAGTAGCTTCCTCTTCAAAAATCGTCTGCGTTGCACGGAAAAATAAAACAATTTCAATTACAATTCTAAATAAATACGAAATCTGTAACAATGCATTTAATGAAAACATTTAAAACAGCTTTATTGGTTAAAACAAGTATTATGTGCAAAACATGTAAATATGTAGAAAACAATCTGTTGTGTTAATAAATTGAATAATTCAGGCAATCATTTGTACGTTTTATGAAATTTACGTTACATGAAGGAGCATTCAGAAGTCAGAGTGGTACGTACTCAACAATTTTTAGAGGTTACAATCATTCTTAAAACAGAAAAAAGGTGGCTGTAGGACATTTGTTTCCCTTTCCAGTGTCATACATGGAGCCATTTTTAATATTCATCTTTGAATCTTCTTCGACGATGATATCTCTTTCCTGAAACTGGTAGCTGTCAAATATATTTTTATTAATAATTAACTAGCGTACAGATTTCTGAATTTTCTTACTTTTCCATGGCAGAATACATATTATGTAGCTTAAATTTGTCTGCGAGATCTCAAATTTTAAAATTCGAATTAAATATTAAAAAAAATCTGAATGGTTCAGATTATAAATTACGTCGAAAGAGGCATTTTTTCAACATTTTAGGCGTTACCTTTATTTATTAAATATCATGTTCTTCGTACGTAAACCATAAAATTCAGTTGAAGAGCAATATCGCAAAATAATTTTTAAATGAGCATCTCCTTAGAATTTCCGATATGCAGGCTCATGCGTTGGAGATAATAATTTTTTTTTCTGTACAACGTTGCCGTTGCTCGCTTTGAAATCCTTGAGTTTGTTAGTCAAAATTCGTTAAAGTTTTACAAAGTATGAAATCGATAATAAAACAAATTTCAAATTTGGGCTTCCGGATGCCCATATTCGCAGGAGGATTACGTTATTCAACATTTGATGGCTCTAGGTACCGTCGTTTTGTAACAATGCGAGAAACATATATACATTTATGCAGATTCTTCAGTATTTAATTTCTTTAAATATAACACAGGGCGATAATATTTGGTGGCAACAATTTGAAAAGATAAAAACGCTTGTAGTGAATCATCGCAAAATGCCAAAATGAAATTAATGGTCCTTTTGGGCAAATTGCCTCTTTGGACTAAGAAGTTATATTTTGAAAAGAATGCCCAGGTAAATCCACTTCTTAACAGGGAACATATTCATCTCGAATTGGAATGCAACTGCTTTCTTCCTCTTTCACAGCATGATGTTTTTCCTACAAAGTACTGAGGGTTGCAGTTTGTTTTTTTATAATATTTCATACGTCTCAATGAATCTGATATGTAATGTTATACACGTATTCTCCATGACGTGAAAGTTACCAACACAACATCCATGTCAGGCACTATTTCTCAGCCGTATTCATCACCTGCCAACAACAAAACTGCAGTCAGTGATGTGTGCTAATTCTTTTTTTTAACTTTTTAATTGATTAGCTACTATAGTTTTGGGTTCCGAACCTGGGGTTTGATTACCTACAAATAGTATGACTTTAAAACGTGTCACTATAATTTATATCAACTTGTAGTCGAAAGCAAGAGCAAGCTTCCTACGAACGCCATTTTTAAGGCGCAGACTTCATGCATGTTTTCCTTAATCAAAAATCTATCCCTTCAATTGGAATTACAGAAATACATTAGTACAGAACTTATCTATTTAAATATGACGCTGGCTCTGTGTAGTCGACTTATCTCTTTGCTTTAATCTTTCAGTGAAATAACAGGAACTCTCAAGGTGAACAAACAACAGATCTTCTTATTAATGCTTCAGTTTAGCAAATTACACTACTCGTGTAATAATAGAAAAATTACTGTTTCTTGCATGGTAAAGTAAACTAAATATGAAATTCACAATGCTGTGCCAGCCTGTAAGTTTTGGCTCAGATCCTCGACTTACGCGAGCAAACACGACTAACAAAGATTAAAGCCGATTCAAGTAAATCTAAAGCTGGAGGGAAACAGTATTAATGCAGTTATCGGTTACTCTGAAAAGCCATCTGCTAAACTCTATTATAATACACATTAAATAAATTTGCATCCTGGTGGGAGCCGCTGAAAGTAGAAGTTATAGCACAGACAAAATGGTAAGATAATGGGTTAATAAACATGAACCATACATAACAGACAATTGTAAATTTATAACCGTATTAGAAAGACAGTTTTACTAAGGTCAAAATTCATATTTATGTTGTTAACAAAAACTTCAAATAATTTTACAGCTACACTTATAAATCTTATTTGTTAAATTTTTATTCCGTAAAGTTTTGCTGCAAATGATAACTTTCTGCATTAAGCCTCTTCTTAAGTTATATGCAGCTTTTGATAACAAATATCTTGAAAATTTCCATTTCTCGGTAGGGATATTTCAAAAAACGGAGAGAAACAAAACTCTAGAACTAAAGCTTACTGTAAAAGAATAGTTACGTAATTAATCTTCAATCACAGAAAGGAAAGAAAAAGGAATTTCTTTTCCATCAATTTTTTCTGCCTTTTCTCTGACTTGTTTAATTAAATCCATTGTCCACGACCTCTTTTGATAGTGGAATTCGAAAAAGCAGAAATTGAATTAAGCTCAGAAATTGATTAAAATGCTAGAAATTTGGATTGAAAAAAAGAATTGCAGAAAATACTTGACCAAATAATTTAATTCAAAGGAATTTAATACCAATTTACAAAGACGGGAAAATGAAATATATATATATATAGAGAGAGAGAGAGAAAACCTCTTTCAGAAATCAGATTTGCTCGAAGGTATTGGACACTAGTTCTTTGAAATTCCCTTAGATTCTACCAAAAGCACCGGAATCATTTTAAACGATGCTGTTATGTCTTTTGCTTGTACTGAAGCATTTTAATATAAGAAATGAATTCGTTTAAAATCATTTTGAAGAACGAAATAATTGCTTTTAAATCTAAACTGAACTTTGATGTTTGGATGGGGATTTGAAAAAACTCTTTTACAAGATACCTATTTAAAAAAGACTACTTTTCTTCTGAAATTATTTCTTTTTTTACCTCGGAAAATGTTTGAGCAATCTTAGGTATTAATACCCTCGTGAAAAATTTCCGATAATAGTTTTTTTTTTTTGAGCCACGAAAACCACGAAAACGCCCATGCAGACAGCCCGTTCACCAGGACTCGAACCCCGGACCGAACTACCAGTGTTCAGTGGCTTTTACTGCTCGGCTCTGAGATAAAACTATTGTTCTCTATCTCAGCAACTTAAGTATTCTTCTTGAAATCTGTCTCCAGCATTATAGATATTTAACGTATATAAAGGAGAAATGATGTTAATGCCAACAAATAAGAAGTTAACTTTTATTCTTCAAAAATAATTTCTTAACTTTCTGCACAGGTTAGCTTGCCATTTTTGTTTTCCGACAGCATTTAAAACATCAAGAATTCCTTCAAAAAAAAGGTACCTCAGGAAGAACTGATGTAAATCATAATAAGTGAATAAAAGTGGTCTATATCCTTTTTTTAAATATAAATATAAAATTTTTTATTTAACTGAAATGCAAAGTTATTTTAACATAGAAAACACGCTGTTATGAAAACTAAGTGCAGTTTACCACAATTATATGGATTCACTCAGCTAAGATTCTTTATAATCAAAACAAACTTCTAAGTCTCTTAAATTAAAAAAAAATATTAATGAATTATCGTAAGTGAATTTATAAGTGTAATATACCATTCCTTGAATATTTTCTGAAAGGTTTACCTTCGCGAACTAAGAATAAACATTAAAGCTCCTCTAGATTTAAATAGGAACTTTTAGCTTCTAACAAGCTGCTGATGGTAGTTATAAAATGCTGTATATCGTCAACCTATAATTTGCAGCAAATTTTAGTTTCCTGTTTAGTTTCCTGTTCAGTAACTGTGAGTAGTCTTACGTTCTCGCTACTTTCAGTTATATTTTCTTTCCTTTTAATTATTGCTTCGTTGTCTCTTTAACTTCTGTGAAGACAATTCGCCTGAGGCAGCACTATTTTTTTTTAATTTATTACGAGCTCCGCAGTTATTTACTACACGAAAAGGGAAGGATACCCCTTAGGAATTTTTGAGGAAACCTGGCTCATATCCACATTACACACGGGGAAAGCCAAGAAAACGCCCATAAAGTCATCCCTTTCGCTGAAACTCGAGCGCCGGAACCGAACTATCAGTGTTCAGCGGTTTTTACACTAATATTGAAGCGATATCCCGTAGTAGACAAAGGTTTGGGTCGTAGCTGCACTTTCTATACATATAAGCTAGAGAAATGTACACAAGAAAGAAAGCAAGAAAAAGCGTATTCTGGATGCACACTTATTAATATTCATCGCCAATTGCACGAAGTCTATAGTTATAAAGTAGTTTCGCCTTAGATGATCTTAAAATTGCGAGCATTGTTTAGGAATGAATGGATAGATGTCGACAGGGGTAAAGAACGGCTGTCAGCTTTGATGACGAGAGACAATATAGATCGTGTTAATAAACTAATCCATTAAATAATGACTGGAGCCGCGGTTTAACTGGGAATTTCGCATGAAAATGCGCCATTATGTTATCTCAGAGTGCTTGAAGTATCGCGAAACATAGACTATACTTGAGTATACTCCACGATAGCTGCTACTGATAGACCAGCTATTGACAGACCAATGTTTCTAAACACCTCTTGCGTTTTTCAAATCTTATGTCAAGGAAGGTAACGGCCAGTTGGTAAAACTCATGACCGAATTCAAGTGTTCAGTTCATCATTTCTCATTGAAGGGAAGCAGAACCCTGCAGGTTCTATCTATTTAGTAGACTTGTGAAAGAATTTGCGAAGAGACATCATTCGGAAATGAAGTCAGAATTGTAACATAAGAGCGATTAATTTAGAAGTCAAACAACAAAAATCAGCGTTATATTTGCAAATTTTCACAGCACTAGTTTCGATGTTTTTACTGAACCATCATCCTCAGCTGCCAAAGCGCAAATGAACGAGATAAGGTAAGTTAATTTACATTGGTCAAACTAAGAGAGCCTTAAAATTTCGCGGAAATACATAAGACTTCTGTTGCCCAGCATTGTTGGTACGAAAATCATACTTTGAATTTTTTTGCAGTCAAAATTATTTAAAAAACATCTTCCATTGTTGAATTAGATTTTCTAGAGACGTTTCATATTCAAAAAAATCTTTCTGTTCTAGTTAACGAACCTAATTCCAATCCATCTTTACCTTCAGCCTTTAAGGAAACTATGTTTTAGTTTTCTTGTTTCATCAATACATGGCTCCAGCAGCTTAACTCCTGTCCAGCCATTCTTATCTTATCTCGTTCATTTGCGCTTTGGCAGCTGAGGTCGATGGTTAGGTAAAACCATCGGAACCAGTCCTGTGAAAATTTGCCAACATAACTCTCATTTTTGTTATTTGACTTCTAAATTAATATTTGCTCGGCGTGCTATTTTACTTTAATTATAAGAACGATTATTGAAAATTGGATGAGACGGTTTCAAAAAATGTATAGAGAAACTCATCTACGCTACGATAATATTTTAACAAACTTGGTGACTATGAAACAAACAGAAAAACAGTGTTGTTATAACAATCTTAAAAGTTTCTTTCATGGTAACCTATTATTTTATGTTTGCATCTTTACTGTCATCTCTCCCTTCCTGTTTCCCACCACTTCGCGAATATTTTAGTGAGGTTATTAGATTGTGATATAGAACGTGTTCTGCTTCTCAAGGCGACGTTACTAGGTTGCTAGGTAACATAAGATTCGCATTCTTCGGCTTTCCTTTATTATTGCTGATAGTTGATATCCACGTTCTTTGATTTTTGAGCCAATTTGCTTTAATTGATCTGTATAGCCTTTGGCTATGACCTTATTTAAATTAAATGTTACCCTTGAGCTTACTGTGTTTTAAGTTATCTCACCACCAGTGGTTGGTTGAGTTGTAAGCACAAAGTTGTAAGCACTCTGTTTTTGTTTAGTTTTAAGAAAAGGGTCTTTTATACCCTTCTCAAATTTCAGTCATTTCTTTAAACTTAGATATAATTCGCTGCCAGTCTATCTAAAGTTTAGTTGCAGTTTAGGATAGCAAGGAAGATATCTAAATTTCACAAATTTAGAAACTTCAACTGGCATTTTGACTGTATCTCGTAAATTAACTAAACATCAAGTTAACAATAATAATAGGCAAGTCGTAATCCCCCTTTTATTGAAAACTGGGCATGATTGAAACATTAAAATCATTGTTATAGAAACTGTACAGTCATTAGGATGTTGAAGCATTAGACAGGAAAAATTATCAATGCTCTCTCGGGGACTCCAACCTGGACCTCTCGAATAACCCCCGAATGTGTATCGTTACTCCACGAAGGCATGCAGAAAGAAAGGAAAAAATACCTTATATACCCTCCCTTTCAAAGGGCGACTGGGAATTAACGGAGCCAGTTGCCAAATCCTGGTGGTAAAAAATCGTTATCTACCACCTTTTAGTTCGGTCGCAAGTCTAGGCTCGTTTAGTTATTTTTAAGCAGGAAACGCAAGAAATGAGCAATGCCCTCGCCGGGACTCGAACCCTGGACCTCTCGAATACGCGCCGAGTGTGCTAATCGGTACACGACGAAATTTTCAACAGTAGATAGAACGTCGAACTTAGAAAAATAAGTATGTTTATCTTAGTTTGGGAGAATAAATTCCAGAATTTAACTAAACTATTTTCATGCTTTTAAATTGTAATCAATAGGATATAATAGTTGGCTTCAGCATTGAACGAGAAAATCGTAAATAGACTTCCAAAGCCATCTTTGTATCCCCAACTGAAAATGAATCGAAAATAATTCACGCTCGCAAAATACTCCCCAGCACTTTTTTGCTCATATGTGTGACATTTTAAACGCATAGAGGTTTTCTGTAAAATCAATATCATTTAATTTTTTTTTACTTTTAAACCTGTAAGATTTTAAAATTAACTCTTCTCCTTAGTATTTTTTCAATAAATCAATTATTATTTAAAGTAAAGAATTGGGAATTATATTTTATTATAAATTTTTGATAGAGAATCATTATGCTCTCTAAATATATGTATTAGCGCTAGTATTATGCACCGAATTAAACATCCAGCAAAGTTTGATTGTCACACACACACAAAAAAAATTGAAACTAATTACCCAATGTTTTTATAAAAAAAGTAATCAGGAACTAGATGGAGAAACTTCTCTGAGAGACATAAAAAAGAATCTATTTCTCCACCTGTCCTAGTACCAAACCTATGTCGAAATCATTTCAATATATTTTGTTGAAATGGTTTCTATATTTTTAAATAATTTTCATGGATAATTTATGCTTGAATATAGTCCTGTCTATATTCAAGTATAGACAGGATCCATGAAAATAATCCTATAGGCACTTGAATAAAGTTCTGTCTCTTGTTAATATTAAATACGTTTTTCGTATTGAATAATTTTCTGATCATTAAAATCGTTTGCACATTATTCCTAAAATTATACATATTTTGATAAATTGAGTATAAGTTAATGGGAAGACAGGAAATGAGTCATTTAATTTCATAAAGATTTCTAAGTTACAATTTTGAAATTGTTCAGGTTTGCAAGTTTCTACAGGTTCGCATTTTAATAAAATTTCTAGTTTCGTTTTGTTGTCTTCTTCTTATGCGAGTGCACGTTCATTAATTTTAGATTTGTGTACGTTCCCTGCAAATAATAGGCCTCATCAGGCAAGTAAAAAAAGTTTTGATGCACAATTGATTTTCTAGAACTTTATTCCCAGAAAAGACGTCCTGTTGCGCTTCGTAAGTGGAAGAAAAATCTCTCTTTTCACTTCTCCTTCCGTCACGAGTGGGAATAAGAATGATGAGAGAACTGCTTAAAAAAATGACGGATTGCATAAAATAATGGAATTAAGGGGAAAATATTTATTTACCATCTCATGAAGCTAGTTCTAAGTGAAAAGATGAATAGGAATTAGAGAGGTTGTTACTTCTCCTTGCGTTTTTCTTCTCTTCCAAATGCTCCAGTTTCTGATCGATGAATAGGAGAATTAGATTAAACTAATTAATCACTTTGAGAAGAATATTATTAAAGATGAACTACTTAGAAAATATTTATGTCGCTACTATCCTGTAATTAAAGAGTAAAAATAACAAGCAGAATCATTAGGGGTAGTAAAGAAGCCATAATATAATAAATAAGATTACTTGTAATAAATTTGTATTATAGCTTACTTGTACTAAACTTGTAATTATAGTGGTTTCTGTTATTTAGCTTACTAGCAACAAATTTCTGTTCAAGGTTTTTTAAGTTAGTTAAATCTCATTTCCAAAATTATCTTTACATACCCAAAAATGATGATATTCAATGAAATATCAAATCAATGTGATCCGTATTTGCAGGGAATGTGTGAAAACCAAGCCTAATTAGCATTATCCAATCAAAAGTAATCAAACGGTTTGTGATATGCAAATCTAGGCGTTACGTCATCCAAGGGTGAATCAAGCGCTTTCCGCAAACTGAATATTTGAGTGAATTTCTGCAACATAGCGTTTGATTTCAGTGTGTAGGGACTCAAAGCGGTTTGTTATGGCTTCGAAGTATCATTTGGAAGAATCTGTAAAGTGGCGAATTATCGGCCGTTTAGAAGCAGGGCAGTCAATCATGGAAACAGCCACATGTCTGAATATTTCAAGACAGACAGTCTCTAAGCTATGGAAACAGTTTCAAAATGATGGAAGTGTTGTAAGGAGGCCTGGACAAGGTCGGAAACGAATGACAACTGCTTCTGAAGATCGGTATCTGGCATTAACTGCCCGTCGTAACAGAAAGGCTACTGCTCGCCAGTTAAGTTCAGAGCTTGCAGCCGCCACTGGAACTGTTGCATCACGGCAAACAATATACAGAAGGCTTAATGAAAAAGGCCTTTATGCCAGAAAGCCAAGGGTATGTGTTTTACTGTCTTCACAGAAAAAGAGGGATCGCTTTAATTGGTGTAAAGAACATCAAAACTGGACTGAACATCAATGGTCCCATGTTCTCTTTACTGATGAGTCGCGGTTTAGTTTAACTGGTGATTCTAAACGTGTTTACATCTGGAGGGAGTCAGGAACACGAAATGATCCCTCGAACATTGTGGAACGTGACCGTTTCGGTAGTGGAGGTGTGATGGTATGGGGTGGAATAATGATCGATGGACGTACGCCCCTACACGTGTTCAGCAGCGGATCTGTGACAGGCCAGATATATCGGGATGAGGTCTTAGATCCTTATGTAAGACTTTTCAGGGGTGCATATGGACCTGACTTTTTATTTATGGATGATAATGCCCGTCCACATCGAGCAAACCTCGTTGATGAATTCCTTGAAAGTGAAGACATTAAGCGAATACCTTGGCCACCAAACTCTCCTGACCTTAACCCGATAGAGAACTTATGGGACTACCTTGGAAGAGCAATTGCACGTATACATCCTCCTCCTAGAGATGTAAATGCTCTGAAGACGGCATTGCTGGAAGAGTGGAGATTAATTCCCCAAACTGTGGTTAACAACGTTATTTCCAGCCTTAAAACACGTTGTGATATGTGTGTACAAGTCAGGGGAGATCATATTCCATATTAAATTCGTAAGACTTAATTCTTTTTCTGAATCATTCCTTTTTTTCTTAACTCTCTTTGTCACACTTTATTACCATTTTTATTGTTTCATGCTACAATTTTATATCATATAAGGTGATCTTCAATTTTTTCTTTTGCATTTATGTGTCATCATGTTATGTATGATTCCACGAAAATTCATTAAATTATAAGTCATAGTCTCTGAGAAATCCGTGAATTTATGCATGAAAACATAATTTTGGACATGAGTGTAATCAATCACTTTGAGAAGAATATTATTAAAGATGAACTACTTAGAAAATATTTATGTCGCTACTATCCTGTAATTAAACAGTAAAAATAACAAGCAGAATCATTAGGGGTAGTAAAGAAGCCATAATATAATAAATAAGATTACTTGTAATAAATTTGTATTATAGCTTACTTGTACTAAACTTGTAATTATACCGGTTTCTGTTATTTAGCTTACTTGCAACAAATTTCTGTTCAAGGCTTTTTAAGTTGTTTAAATGTTTATGGTAGTAATCATGCAATAATGCAAAGTTCTTGCATTATTTAACACTGTTTACGGGATTAAGCAGAAGTTAATTTTGATGACTGCAGTTAATTAGTGTTTGTGTAACAGGTACATGCTCTTTCTTTTCGCCATCTACAGAACGGCTGGCCTATTGGGTTAGGTGCTCTTCAGCTGGATCCTGCGGATGGAATTAAAAAAAGACCTTAGTATTGTGTCCTCGGGGAACTGATTACACTTAGAACTTAGTGCTATGCCCTCTGGGAATTGACAACCTTAAATGAGGAATACTGAAAGAAGGACGAAAGCATGGAAAGAAAGTGCATGGTGGGGATTGTTGGGACTAAGGGGAAATAGCTGAGAGACCACTTAGCACAGCAAGAGGTTGCTGTTGCTTGCAAGGAGGTACTGTTATTGTCAAGTGCAATGTGTTCATAGTTGTAATGCGTACTGACAGTTATACAATTAAATTAAACACATATATTAAATACATATAAATATATATAAAATTTTTAAAAAATTGATGCTGTAGATGCTACATTACCAAGAGCTTAGAAACAGGTACAGATGTAAAGATGAAATCTGAACAAATGTATTACAAATCATGAGATAGTATAAATGGGGGCTAGATTAATCATCATAGTAAATATTATTTTTTAAAAATCTGATGTGTACACCACATGACTTCCTTGTACGGAATATTAAATTATACGCATTTTTATTGCATTTCATTTAAACTTATTGGATTGAATTAAATCTACTTCGTCGATAGCGCATAAACCACAGCAGAATAAATGCACTCTTTAAAATTCACTGTATATGTTTACCATAGCGACACTCTGGCGCTAGATTCATTTAGCAGCTTTACATCTCATTATTTTATAACTCAAAATGCACAAAAATTATGTATATCATCTGAAGAATTATATAAAGGTTGCCATATGTTCTAGTCAAATACCATAATATATCTAAAACGATGTATAAAAGAAATTTAACAAAAAAAAAAAAAAAAAAAAAAAAAAAAAAAAAAAAATTTTTTATGTTTTTCCAGACGATTCAGTATTTCACATTCAACTAATTCAGTTCTCACTCTGTGAGAAGGCAAAAATACATCAAATCTCAAAATACCTATATTAAAAATTACGAAGTAAATCTTAAACACTTATTTCCTCGAATAAATTCCAGAATGGGTTAAGCACGATTTAATTTTCAATAATAAAAGAAGACTGTATCTTTGTTTTTGCGAAGCTTAGTTTCTCTAGATTGGCAACAAATCCACTATTCTGCTAAGTTTCAAATGTAAACAAATATGACTGCTATGAAAATAATTAGGCTTAGCCACACTTAAACAACTTTTAAATTGTTAATAATTCTGAAAATATTGCATGTAAATTTACTAAAGGCATAAAAACCTTAACCGGAAGATAAGAGTAACATAATTCAATCATTTTTAAAGTAAAAAATGTGCAATTTACCAACATATAAGAGTAAAAAATCTGAGCTCACTGAGCCATGTAACAGAGTGGGTATGCATATATATGTGATAATAAAAACAAATTTAAAAGTACAGCCCAAAATTGGTGTCCTAGAATGCTGAGATGCCAATCCACACTGAATAAGAAATTTGGCATTCGAGGCAGATTAAATTTTCATTTTATTTTCGGTAAACATATTGCGACCACAAACAACTTGGCACATTATTTGTGCCTATTTCAAGAGGTTTACATTTTTGATAACTTTGCAGCAAGATGAAAGCAGCAGACAGCAGTCCAACTAGGCCGAAGGGTAGCGAGCAAGCACGTTATGTTCAGTTTGAAATCTTAATTCAGATTGAGTTAGTTTTGTTTCTCAATGTATTTTGATCGGATAGTTAATACTTCTGTAAAATTATTATTGGTTGCTTGAGTTTTAGCTCCATTTATAACAGCAGAATTGTGTAAGAGTCATATGACATGGATTAATCAGAAAAGACGCAGTGCAGAGAGAGGTTACTATTTTTAGAATTCAGAAGGGAAATTTACTTTGCTAATTTAATCTTTTACATATTCTTTATTTTTCTTACATATATATATTTATATACTTTTGGTGTGACCGATGGCAACCAAAAACAGAGGTGCACATGTACATGTTATAGCTGTGCCATATACAAACTTTCAACGTTCTGAGGCTCCTCGTTTTTGAGTTATGGAAGATACATACATACATACATACGTAAGTACGCACAGACGCCTCTAAAAAATGTCTTCGGAATCCATTTTAAATCAGTTTTATAATTGTCTTGGGGAAAAAGAATCCTTTATTCTGTCCTTACGTTCAGATATCACGCAAAAACATCTTTAATTTGCATTCGATAGTGGTCAAAATGGATATTTTCCTTGAAATATGGTACCCAAAATTTTTCGAGATTTTAATACTTCCTTTTTACTTCGTGCAAGAAAGTAAAAAACAAGACATTAAGTAAATTAATATATGTACAGAGCGGGATGCTAATGGCACGACGTCGGAGGAAAGTAACAGGAGTCACTCCAGGCTATCAGCAATACTCTTAGCGATGTTAGTACACTCTCTAATGCAGCTGAACGCATATTTGCTCTTATTTGCATTAATGATCCATGCCGTCATATTGGATCTTTTTAAATGCGAATTCGTTGCGTGCAGAAAATCATACAGATACGATCTTGGTCAACAGTACTGCCGCAAATACATTGGCCGCTGTCTCTTAGGCCAAGCATGAGACAGCGACCAAAGTACTTGAGGCAGTACTGGTGATCCAAAAACGAAAAGAAAGAAAAAAGATAGAAGATTCAAGGACAAAATTGTTTTATAACTTATTTGCTTTTTCTGTCTGTGTCAAGCACTGGGAGAAGAAAAAGGTATAATCCATAGTATCATTAGGATATTTGAAGCCAGAAAAAATGAGATATCAGTCACGTCCTGGTCCGAACTGGTAGGTTAGGTTAGGTTATTCAATTATGGCAAAGCACACGAGGGCTATCTGCCTAAGGGGAGGGATGCCTTCGTAGAGGACTTTCTAAGGGAAACTGGCTCGTATACACGTTACACATGGGGAAAACCACGAAAACGCCCATGCAGCCAGCCCGTTCGCGGGATTCGAACCTCGGACCGAACTACCAGTGTTCAGCGGCTTTACCGCTCGGCCGCTGGTGGGCCTCCCGAACTGGTAGATGGGCATACCAATTTCTGTTATGCGTATGCGAAGAAGGTACTTTACGAAAGTGTGTAATAACAACTGCCATCAAGAAGGCCTATTGCCTATATTCTGACTGAAAGATTTGCGATTGGGACAAAACTTAGGTTCTCAAATCCAAGAATTTCTAGGGATCAGTTTCAGCATATTCTTGTCAGTGTAGCGTAAGAGCATCCGAGATGGATGAATAATCAGACCAGCGGTCTTTTAAATATTTATTTTAAAACTTAATAAAGATTTCTTGAGTAATAAAAGTAAAACAATTATTCATTACAGCCATACATACAAAAACTACCGCTTGAAGCGGCTCTGAACAGTCGCGTGGCGCGACTTTCTACAGCTACGTCTAAACACAAGAAGCCTAACAGCCTTTAAAGCCTTTACAGCCACATCTAAACAAACGTCTCTAAGCAAAGTCTCTTACTAAAAAACTCTTCCTTCCTTTTACGTTGAATTCCAAAGGAAACCGCACGGGGGTCCATCGGAGTTTATACTGTGGAAAATTATTTTCCGGTCATTTAGCGGATACTGGGTGAAAGTTCGGACGGAAACCACACAAAAGATGCCCTTAACACACTTCCGTAGTTAATTTAGCTGAAGATTAGTTCTGTTGAAAACAGAAAGTCTTCTAATGTAAAACGGACGATCCTCACCTTATGATCGTTACATCAGGAACAAGCGTTCTACCAAGCATTACTCATTTCTCGTTTACTTACTTGGATTTCTTCTATAAAGCTGTAGTGCTGTTAGCGATAGTGGGTAGAGAAAAGTTTCATCCGAACATTTCAACTTTCAGGGACAAATAATTCATCAAAAACCAAGGCGAAGGGTTTGCAGATACACTCGTGGACAGTTACTGGAGTTCACTATATTTTTATACAAACAGGTATAGAGGTGACTATTATGTTATAATTTACAATAATGCTAATTATGTTGTGTCTCTATAGTACATCTCATACAGGATTAGTACTGTTCATTATGCTGTGCATCTATTACACGTTCCGCAGAAGATTAATACTTAAAACCTGCAAATTTCATGAATAAAATCTGCTTTAAGGCTTACTTTATCTTTTAAAACTGAAATTAGAAAACTCTCATGACTACTAACTTCTGAAAGCTTAGGAAATCAACAACTTTGTTTTCGAAGCAGATTTTAGTCAAGAATCTATAGATTTCGACGGCACATCACAAGTCCCTCTTCATCAGTTACATCTCATCTTCTTCAGAGAAAAGGGATCTGTCCCTCTCTGGCCTCGAAATTCATAGAGTCTTGAATAAAATTTACTCCAAACGCAAGGTTCTTGCTTTGCAGGCTTTATGTTTTACTTTGACATGTTTCTTTTCTGTCGCTAATTGCTTTCATTTTATGAAAATTTAATCACTTTAAGACTGGGAAAGCATTCTTTGATTTAATGATTAAAAGGAACTGTTTATCCTGGAAAATGTAAAATTTCTGATGTAATAATTTTAGGAATATTTGTTATTGAAAACCGAAATTAATCAATTGCCTCGGGGAAAAAACTAGTTCCCAGCTTTATGTATGAAAATCAAATGGCATTTTAATGGACACTGTTTACAGGAAAGAAACTGTGCGTTTTATTAAAAAACAAAGGTAAAAACAAGTTAAGGGAAAAACATTTTTGAGTTCACAAATTGATAACGTTATTCTGTACACAGATTCAACAATAATGTTAGCCTGGATTGCTACGTCTTATAAGGCATTTCTCCCGCCTTCTTCGAATCCTTTCGTGGGGTAGTGGTCAGCACGCTCGACGCGTAACTGAGAGCTCTGCCGTTCGATTCCCGGCGGAGGAGTTGCTCATTTTTCATGTCTCCAGCTTCGAAATAACCTAATGACTCTACAACTGGCATCCGAACTAAAAAATATCCTATCCTATCTATTCTAATTTTAGCTTACAATTTCCTTCCAGAATGTAATTTCAAATAATGCAAATGAGTTTTAAGAGTACTATTTAACTCGATATTTCACCGACTTCGAGAGAGAGAGTCTGATTTCCCTGACTAGCGCGTGTTTTCCTTTTGGCTACGTTCTCTCTGAGCTACCACGCTCGACCATACTTTAGGCCCTTGCTTGTCTTCGCCGATTGAATTAATATTTAGGGGTCAACTACTTAGAATCCTGATAGCTTCGGCTATACCTTTCAGTTAGCTTATTTAGGCTGAGTTAAGTTTAATTTCATAATTATTTAAGTTCGAGCACAAGTGGAGGCTTTGTGTGTACTCCGAGTTAGGGGTTCATTTATTCTGAGAAATAAAGGGTAATTAACCTTTCTTAAGACTTACGTGTTTGTTCTCACACTTAAGCGATTATTCGCTTGTTAGTGTTTGTGGGGTTCTAAGGCTGAACTTTGAATTAAATAAAGTAAAACCCCACAAACGTATTGGATCGTCAACTCAGTGTATAAAAGAATAGGACCTAAGCTAGCCGGTATTAACTTCTGTTATGTGCTAATTGTCACGTCACCAAATGTTGTGGTGCAAATGTTAAATACTAACTGTTACAATAAGTTGCCTACAATAATATCAAAACCATAATTCATTGCGTTGTGTTTACTAACCCGAACAACCCCTAAGACCAAGCAGGAGTACTGGTGTTAAAAACATTCACACAAGTCATCATAAGAAAAACTCTGAATCAAATATATATATATAACCAAGGATATTTATTGCAGCATTAAAGGAAGACACTCAATCTTTCAACTTAAATTTCTAGATCTATGGTGTGTTCAGGTGACAACTATTTAAAATAATGCATTTAGAATTATAATATATATATTGCTAATTTCAAATATGCACCGAGATGAATTAATCAAAAATTTACACCGTAAAAATTAATATTAAATTTTCATATGCAGTTATCAAACTCTGCTGGCCAGCATAAAAATACACAGGAATTTAATGAATCACCGAGCATGGTGTCTTTACCAATATTGATAGAGATTACTTAGTTCAAGAAATTTCTTAATTTGCTCAGGTAAAAATTACATACATAAATTTAGCAAATCCCTTAGGCAGTTAGAAAATATTACATATTCAAGTAGACCCGTTGGAGAAAAATGATTACATTTATTCCTACATTCAATTACTCAATTAAAGGTAAAGTAGAATTTAAATTTTTAATCGTTCCTTAATTTGCAAAAGTTAAAGTTAATTCTCAACCAAAAATAGTAACAACTTAAAGTAAAAAGGTAAAATTTAGATAAGTTAACAAATTTAATATCCTGTCTTAATTCATTATATATAAATTTTAATTACATTCCAAGTTAAAGTTAAAAGTCCTAAATAGATTAATAGTGCAGCAGTTGCTTAAATACACAGCCTGGATTTAAGATCCAGCAAAAAAACCCTTGACTAAAAGTTAAATAGAATTTAATTGGAAATTAAATACACATATAATTACTCCTTACATTAATAATTCATCACTGGAAAATTTACTTCAAATAATCAAATCTCTTAAAAAAAATTTTAATTTACCATATTACTTAGGAAACATGTTCACGGAATTTAAGTCGCAAGCTGTACTAAATTTCAGGTGAAATTAACAATCAAAAGGTTGAACTCACTTGAAGGGAAGAATTGAAAATTTAATTAAGCATTAACTCATCTTATAGATTTTTTTTTCCGGATGTCCCATTCATAACAGGTGTTGAACAAGGCTCTGCCGACGACCAGTCCTTCGCAGATGTTGAACGAGGGAGTCCGGCGAGAAATCTGGACACTTGGATCAGACACTATGAAGATGGTAAAGTGCATTCGTGCAGCAAAACAAGAGCTCCTAAAGGTTCCTCCCTTTTCCGTCTATTCTCATCCAGGCGAGTTGATGGTAGTACTCGGATCTAAGTGACCGATCAGGCAGGATCCGGATAGCGGGATTCAAGTTGCATCCACTATGGTGTCAACGTATTAATTCGATGAGGAAAAAACAACATTCTCGACTCCAACACGGGGATGGTAAAGTGCGGAGGAGTAAACTTCAAGTGATTTTTTAGATGTTCATCTTTATCTTATTTCCCATCTCCGGCTCTTCCAGAGGAAGAAAAAATAACGTGCTTCTACAGCTGCGAATCCAAGGCAAAAAGGGCTGAGCATGGCCTTGCATGACGATTTCAATCGTCCAGAATCCAGAATTTTCGAAAATCACCAAATTTGGTGAATTAGTATGCAAATCTCGCCAAACACAAAACAGTGCTGCGAAAACTTAGTTTTTCCTTCTTCACACCAAAAAAAATTCCACCCTCGCCACCCCCTTCGCCAACAAGGAGGGGTGAGGGAAGGAATGCGACAAACCTATCGCCCCCGTACCACGCAACCGGACGCAGTACATGACCTTGACGAGAAAGTGCACAAAACGACGCTTATAGCAGAATAAATTTTTAGACACGAAATTCAACAATTTTAGCAATTAAATGGGCATAATTCTCCAACGGGGCGACGTACAGTCATGAAAGTAGGTTCATAAGAAGGGTAAATTTTTTCTCTTTAAGAGGTATAAATTTCAACCATGTGAATAAAAAGGAAGTATTTTTAAATTTCAAATATTACGCAGAAACAACCGATTTCCCATTGTCTCCTTCTCCCGAAGGCTAATACTGTCGAACGCGTAACGTAAGAATGAGAACTCTGTTTAACTCGCATAAGAATAATTGATTCAATAACATAAGCAATACAATTCGTGAAGAAAAATTTAGAATAAGCATAAATTAATGCATATAATTTACTCACTCAATAATTAATTAACAAATAACTGCAATTAACTACACATTAATCCATAATTCTAAACTAACCAAAAATCACTACATAACACTTCGTATGTTCGAATTGGGTAACCACTAAGGCGATTATGCTAGTTATCTAATGTGTACTTTAGTCAGGATGGCTAAAGAGACCATCCAAGTAGAAAATGTAAGGTTCCTATAGTATATGTGATCAACATTAAAATATTAGTATGCGATCCGATGTGTTTCGGTATGATATTTGATTTTGTTTTAGTGTGAAAAAAATTTAAGATAAATCGAACATTGCGAAAAAGATGTCAACAAATTAATTGCAGGCCCAAGTCTGCGAGAAAAAACTTCCACATAGTTGCTTAAATTCTTTGCTACCCACGAAATGAATTCGTTATGGTAAATAAGAGTTATTTAAAACAGTTTTTAATTTTTCCCTATTTCGATTTAAATATGTCTTTGAATATCAAATATTATTATTATGCATTATTAGTTCTTGAACATATTTAAAACAACACTATTAAAAGTAAGTTCTAATAACTCAGATGTTATATCTATCTATATATGTCATTACATCTCAAATATTATATCTATTATATCTACCTATATATGCTATTACATCTATCTGTATATATTATTATATCTCAGGTATTATATCTATTATATCTCAGATATTATATCTATTACTATTAATATTATAATATTAACAGTACGTTCTAATAACCCAAAGAAGTAGTTAGGTAAGAAAACTTTATTCATATAATATAACCCTTCGCCTTTGTGGGCGAAGTTATTTGCGATGTTTGCCTGAAACTCTCATAAGAAAATTTTATTGGAAATCGTGCATACTTCATGCTTATATATGTGGTAACAAGCTGTTGGATGCAAAATATGTTCTCCTGCATTTCTCAGGAAGTTAGAGAACACAAAAATTATTAGTAAATAAATAAAGAAGTTGCACTCAAAATGTAGCTCATACATGTGTCAAATTCACTCTCACAGCAGTTCCGTTAAAGCTCAGTATAAAGTGTTGCAGGTATGGCGGTTAAGCTACAGTGTTGCATTATAATGCAAGTAGTAGAAGCTACAGTGTTTCACGTGGAAACTGAAATGCTTTGTGGAAAGAAAGTAAATAGATGGGGCTTGGAAGAGACTTTATAAATACTTCAGCGGGAAGGGTATCTACATTATCACCAGATTTCTATGCTGGAAAAACTTGCAGTCTTATAATAAATACAAAGTGAGAAGCGAATTAGTACGAATAATAATTTTGCTCACCGAAGATCGAAAGTTGAAAACGTGGTGGCGGCTTCCAGTATCTTGATACATTTCTTTTAAATTTATGGTACTTTAATTAGTATGTACCTTTTCAAATGTACTTACAGCAAGATTGTGAACATGAAATTCTTATGTAATTCAACAAAGTGACTGTTCTTTAAACTCTTGTTCATAAGAAACAATAGTAAATGTTATTGTTTTAACTGCAAGTATTTGTGTGTTCTGCTGTAAGTTTATTTGAGTCTTGGATATTAAACTTCTATTATACGGTTCCATATAAGAAGATAACAGTGTTTCTAATTTTCTTTCGTACACTTACTCGTTACTTTATATGAATCGCGAACACGAAGTTTATACTATGAAAAAATAAGTTTATATAGTACATAAGCATATACTATATAAACCTTTATACTTGTGATATGCTTCATATTCCCATACAAGTATGTAAGTTTTTATATATAGTATATAAGCATGTAATATATCAAAAGATATAGTAATAACAAATTTAATAGTTAAAAATAGTAAAGTTTTAGTAATTTTAGTTTTTGAATAAATATTTAAGTAGTTATATTAGGTTTAAAATTCTTCTTCTTATATTCAGTCACTGACATTGAATAAAATTTATGAATGTCTTATTTATATATGTTTTATTAATACAGATCTTCTTTAACGAAACCTATTAAATACTGAATCTACCTACCACTCTTTTGTGTATGCGCGTTTTCTTTTAAACGATATCATTCTCTGTGCTTACTAATGATCCGATCTTATCAATGACCAAGAAGATAATACTCCTGCTTACTGTTAGTTAGATCCCAGTATATGTCGCGACACGTGATGTTTCTGTTTTTTTTTCTATATCTAACGTAAATACGAGCTAATTTCCCCTCAAAAGTCTTCCACGAAAGTTTCCTTCCTTTAAAGCAGATGCTTCCAATGTAATTTGCCATAATCTAATGAATTAAAAATTAAATAACACATTTAATATATGCTGAGTTTCGAATATTAACGCTGGATTACTTTATATCGTAAAGAAAAAAGATCGGAATAAACATACTTTTTGGCTGTTAACTCACAGCTGTCACTCGATGAAACGGAAATTCTATTCTGCAATAGCTGAGTTCGGCATTTTACGAGAATACTGAAACATAATAGTACAGATGACAATACATATTAATTCCAGGAAGTAATTACAATCAATCTTGACGATCAATGCATCTCTCATCGTTTTTTAAATCTCTTTTCCAAGTTACACTATTTCTGAGCTTTAAATCCAAAAATCAAAATGCATGTTATTGAACTTCACTGATTTTCATTAAAAATTCATGTAAAGTTATGCCAGAATATAACAATATTCTGAAAATTAGCTCAGTGGGTAACAGTACTGAAATTTCAATGTAACACAATTGAAATTTTAATTTTTCATGCGACAAAAGTTTTGATTTTCGCCTTTCTCCGATATTTTTTACTTAAAATTCTTCATTGTCTAATGCAGTACCTAATGGAATATTTCTGATGTAACATGTTTAGAGCTACTTCGGTGAAGAAAATTAACTGTTTCCGAAGATATTTGATTGGACTGGATCAGCATTACTTTGGATTGGATCAAATTCGTTTCAGTATTGGGGATACCGGGAGCAAATTAAGTAACACTATATAGGAAAGAAACGAATTGGTTGCGTATTGTGAAAAGATGAAAAATTACTGACACAAAGTGTCAAAGTAAAGTTATCGATGGACTGGATTATTTCGATTATGGACTGCTATCTGCGTAAGGGAAATAGTGCTTCGTAAAGGACATTTTGAAACTGACTAATATTATCATCACACATAGGTAAATCACGAAACCTCTCTCATTCAGCCGTTCTTTTTATAGAGGTTTGCTACTGAATCGAACCAATGTTGCCAGAAAATTTTCAACTAAAGTAGCAAAAGAAGATTCAACAAGTCGCAAAAAATCGCAAATGACGTCAGAGGTCACGTGATTTTTGTGACGCCATAGTTATGCGTGCTCACATGACCTCTGACGTCCTCACAAATTTACTGTTTATTGATTCCGCAAGTTATAGACTGTATTCGATTCTTAGTCGTTTTAATTACATATTTTAGCTTTAAGGAAAATTTTAAAACTATGTTGCTCATTTTCAGTTGTTTAAACGTTCATTTCAGTTTTTAATTAATTCTCATTTAATTTAGGTTCTATTTTTAAGTTAATTTGTGCATATCTGTTCTTAAGAGATTCCTCACGTTTAGATTGTTAGCGCTTTTGTACTAAATTTTTTGAGTTGGCAGTTGATCTGCTTACTTCATTGTTTTTTTGCTTAATTGGCAACAGTTGCTTTAATTTTTAAGTCACTTCCATTGCTTAGTCATTAGCAATATCATAATCAGGAGAATGAATTTAATTTCTTTCTCTGTTTGGGTATCCAAGCTCGAAGTTCGATTTGTTCGATTCGTTATCGCCATAGAACTTGAAGGATGAACTGATTTAAAAACAAAACGCCGGGGGATCGAGGGGGAGGTGAAAGGTCCCGAAGAATTTTTTTCATTCTTTCCTACTTTTTGCCCCTTACCCCTACTCCCTTATCGTTATACCGGCGTCAGGCTGCGCAGCTTTGAAAAGGAAAGCCACATGTAAACATGATTGATAGATTCCAACTTCTATTTAAGCCTAAATATATATATATATATTTTTTTTAATGTAAGTTATTTTTCATTGATACATTATTTTAATACGTAAGCATTTTACGATGTATTAAAAAAATCTTTGAAGTCGCAAGAAGTAGCATAAGGAAATGATGGAGGTCGCAAAAATTTCGCAAACTCGCAAATACTAAAACTTTAGTAGCACAAGTTTGTCAAAAGTCGCAAATTTGCGAAAAATAGCACGATCTGGCAACACTGGATCGAACTACTAAAGTTCAGCTCTTTTTCCGCTTGGCTGGTGGTTAGGCCAAAAATCATCGAATATGCCCTTTAATGTAATACAAGCTAGGGAAAAAGTTTCTTTATTATTTAATTTTATCAAACTGAGGAAAATAAAAGCATTAAACAGCGAATGAAAAATTAAATTTAAAAAAAAATTTAAATTGATTAAATAACAACTTAACAAATTTAAAATTTTGCTACGTGTGACGAGTAGTGTCTCGACAGCTTTCGATGCAGCTTTTGGCGTGGTTACTCCTAAAGGGTTTCTTAATTAGCTTACTTTGTTAAATTCAGGAGAATAATATCATAAAACAACATCTAAAAACAGCTATTTAATAGATTTAACATTCTCCTACTAGAATTATTTATTGCCCCACTAGATCTAGTACCCCGGGTAGCCTTTAGTATAAATTCTTACATTTATTTTATCATGGTTATGCTTGTTTTGATGCCTACTGAATTTGTTCAGTAACCGCCATACATAAAATTGCAGAATCTTTGCTTATGTGTTCCTGTTCGAGATTTAAATTTCATATCTCTAGTAGACAGAACAATAAGCGATTTTTTAAATATTCTTTTTTTGTCTAAGCACACTTTTTAAAATTTATTTAATTTTAAAAAGTATGTTTAAGCCATATTAACGTATTTAATACATGATTTGTTTTAAAAGGGTTTACACCCTTCTTCACTCATTGTCAAATTCCAATTTTCTTTCAGGTGATAATCAAAGTTTGACTAACTTTCAGCTGTCTTCCCTGTCCCCCCCCCAAAAAAAAAGAGAGAGAAAAGGGAACCAAAGCTAATGAACAATTAGAGCATTTTAAATTTTAAAACGGTTCTCTTCAGTCATAACGTACTACATTAAATTTCGAGACTTCTTTTCAGGCAAACTGTTTTTTTTTAATTTAAATGCGAGTGAACCTAGTATTGAGTCTAGGCGCTATTGTACTTTCATTAACTCTTTGATTGCACAAATTTATTTCAATTATTTCGTTATTAAGATGTACCAAATATTCAAACAAATCTTCTATTCAGATGTAAGGAACACTCTGGCATTCAAAGTGGGTAGTGCTGCCATCTATTGACAATTGTTCGAATAGTTTTGATATAATTTTGCCGCTCTGTGGAAGGAAGCAGAACATTTATTACCTCCACGCTTTCAATATAAATATTGATGCGAGCGTACGGGTTCGTTATACATTGAATGCACAGCTCGTTGAAAAGTTAACAAAATTTATTCTTTCCACAAGAAATAAATCAAAATGCTAAAGTATTTCTTCAGAGATATTCGCACAATATCACAATATCTCAAAAGTTTAGCAAAAACTCAGTTCTAAGCAGATAAAATAATTCTATCGCACAGCGAAATCGCTGCAGTAAACAAACAGCAGTTCGCTTTTTATAGCTACAACTACAACAACAACTGCAACAACTGAGATGATCAAGATCAAGATAGTACTTTCGGTTCAAGGTGTTAACTACTAATGAATTTTAACCTATATATCAAGCAAGGCCGGAGGCCCCTCACTTTTGTTTAGATAAATCAGAGGTGATTAGCACCGCGCCCTTAGGCGAAAGAATGGTCTATGTGGCAAAGTCATACAGGAAGGCA
>KK112208.1:23572-33609 GCA_000611955.2 Stegodyphus mimosarum
AAAAATATGAAAAGCATTAAATATGGGGAAAAAAATTTGCAAAATAAAAAAGTGAAAAGAAAATGTAAAAATAAATTTTCTTCTACGGATTTAAAATTGTGCAAACATTAATTTGCGACAGTAAAATTTATGTTAGCAAAAGCAAAACATGTAAATTTAATTTAGTAATATTTAAAATAGATTATTTCCCTTTTTCACCTCTAGAGGGCAGCATGAACATTTAAAAAATACATTATTTTCTTTTTTCGTCAAGAGAGGGCAGCATGAGAGTACCTCTCTAAAAACAATCCCCGTTGCCAATTTTGAAAAAACTAACTTTTAGCAGCAGGAAGTCTACAACTCAATCAGCAGTCTACCAACAACTCTACTCTACTCGTGACCACGCTCTCTGTAATGATGACGTTGTCTTTGACCCCGCCCTCTGTGTGACGTCATTGGTGACGTTGCACGGTGCACCTGCATCATGCACCTTTCGCACGCCGGCACCCCGCACCCCGTGTCGGTGAATCCCCATTTATATACTACTGACGTTCGCCCAGAAGGGCTATTTATTTCGTTTTAGCATTTTGCGTCGAATCACTATGAACGGCGTATCACTTTTCAGATTGTTCCCCCAAATGTTAATATTATATTTAAAGAAATTAAATAATGAATCTGCATAAATATATGTACGTTTCTCGCATTGTGGAAAAACAACAGTATCTAGAGTCATCAAATCTTGAATAACGTAGTTCTCCCCTCCCCCCGAATATGGGCAACTGGAAGCCCGAATTTCGAATTTGTTTTGTTATTTATTTCATATTTCGTAAAATTTTAACGAATTTTTTATTAACAAATTTACCGATTTCAAACGAGCAATGGCAATACTCTACGGAATAGCTTGCTTGTATCAGAAATTTCAAAGATATGCTGTTTTTAAATTATTTTGTGATACTGTGTTGAATTTAATTTTATGGTTTAAGTGCGAAGAACATGATATTTAATAAATAGAGATAACATACAAAACGTTAAAAATGCCCCTCTGGGACCAAAATAGACGTTAGTACCGAATGGGATACTAGTCTCGAAACGGCATTTTGCGTTAAGTCGCTATAAACGGGTATCACTTTTGAAATTGTATCCTCCAAATATTATCACCTTGTATTATATTTAAAAAAATTAAATAACGAATAATCTGCTTGAATGTATGCATGTTTCTCGCATTGTGAAATAACAGCGGCATCTACCCACATCAAAGTCTGAATAACTTAGTCCTGCTCCTGAACATGGGCACCTGAAAACACGAATTTTGAATTTCCAATTTCTTTTATCATCTATTTCGTATTTTGTAAAGCTTTAATAATTTTTTTATTATTAGACTCAACGATTTCAAAGAGCGAACAGTGGCAACACTGTACGACAAAAGGGGAAAAAATATTTAACCCACCAGCGCGCGTGACTGTCTATCGGAAATTCTAAAGATATGTTGTTTTTAAATATTTTACGATTTTGTTTTTGACTTAAATTTTATGTGACGTAAGCGCCAATAACATGGTATTTAATAAATAAAGTAAACACAATAATAAAAAGACGAAAAAAATTTTGTAAAGCCATCTTAGCAAAAAAAAACTGGACATTGACATAATGAACTGACGAAAGACTGATAATTGCGAGCTCAGCGAGTACTTAAAAAACCCTTAAGAAACCCTTTTGGGCAATCATTAAAATCTGAAACCTATCAGATTTTTTTTTTATTTTAAATTAAAAGTCAGTAAGGGACAGAATAGACTAGCTGCATCAACTTTCAAAACAATCAGGTAGTAATTTTATCTTGTTGATACTCATATTGCAAATTTTAAAGAGTACAGCTCGATTTTAACAGTTATGTTTTCAAAACTAAATGGAAATGATAAAGGAGCATATTTGGCATACTTTGCTTCATCAGTTCGGTTAAATTATTTTTAATAAGAATATTCGTGCAGTGTATATGAGAATCGGAAAATGAGCTTAAGCCGGAATCAATGATGGTTCCAGAAATTCTGAGATAGAAACTGCAGCTCAGAAGACAAGCTTCATCCTGGAAGATCTCTACAGCTCAACGTGAAGGTTCTGCAAACCGTGGTGGAAAAAAATTCCATCGTAACTGTTAAGAACTTGTATAGAATAAAGGAGAATAGATTTTACATTAAACAGGAACATTTTTATCTAGATTTTGAAAAATAGAAGAAATATTAAAATACAGTATGATTGTTATGTAGCGATTTTAGTTAGTTTAGAATTGTGAATTAATATGTAGTTAGTTGCAGTTTATTTGTTTATTAATTATTGAGTGAGTAAAATTATATGCATTAATTTATTCTTATTCTAAATTTTTCTTCACTAGTTGTGTTGCTTACGTTAATGAATCAATTATTTTTATGCGAGTTAAACAGGGTTCTCATTCTTACGTTACGCGTTCGATAGTACTAGCTTTCGGGAAAAGGAGACAATGGGAAATCGGTTGCTTTCTGCGTAATATTTGAAATTTAAAAATACTTCCTTTTTATTTACATGGATGAAATTTATACCTCTTAGAGAGAAAAAATTTAGCTTTCTTATGAATCTACTTTCATGACTGTACGTCGCCCCGTTGGAGAGTTATGCCCATTTAATTGCTAAAATTGTTAAATTTCGGGTCTAAAATTTTATTCTGCTAAAAGGGTGTTTTTTCGAGCACTTTTCGTCCAAGGTCGTGTTCAGTGCCGGTCGGGTGTAGGGTTGTTACATTCTTTCCCTCACCCCTCTTCCGTTGGCGAAGGGGGTGGCGAAGGTGGAATTTTTTTTTTTGGTGCGTAGAGGGAAAAACTAAGTTTTCGCAGCACTGTTTTGTGTTTGGCGAGATTCGCATACTAATTCACCAAATTTGGTGATTTTCGAAAATTCTGGACTTTGGACGATTAAAAACTGTGCGCAAGGCCATTCTCAGCCCTTTTTGCCTCGGATTTGCAGCTGTAAGAAGGGCTCGCAGTTTTCCTTCCTTTGGAAGAGCCGCCATGTTGACCCAGGGTGTCCTGTAGTGGACATGTTCACGTCTTGCCCGGAATAGAAAGGTTGCTGGTTTCCATTTGAGGGGGAGATGAGGAATAAGGAAAAGATGTACGTCTAAGAAGATCGGTTGAACGTCTACTCCTCCGCACCTTACCATCCCCGTGTAGGAGTCTAGAATGTTGTTTTTTCTCTTCGAATCAATGCATTAACACCATAGTGGATGCAACTTGAATCCAGCTTAATCCGGCTTCTTCCAGATCGGTCACTTAGATCCGAGTACTACCATCAACTCGCCAGGATGAGCCTGATCTCCTGCTCGCAAGATTTACGTGCAGTGGAGAGCCTTGCGCATTTTCTTCAACCTATTGGTCATCCGGAGAAGATTTTATCAGATAAGTTCAAGTTTTGTCAATAGAAATACTTAATTAAGCTTCAAAAGTTTTTTCTACTAGTGAGTTCAACTTTTTGATTGTTCCTTTCACCTGAAATTTAGTACAGCATTCAACCTAAAATCTGTGAACATGTTTCCTAAATAATAAGGCTAATTAAAATATTGGAAGGGATTTGATTAATTGAAGAAAAATTTTCTAGTTATGAATTATTAAAGTAAGGAGTAATAATATGCATATTTAATTTCTACTTAAATTCTATCTAACTTTTAGTCAAAATTTTTCTGCTGGATCTTAAATCCAGGCTGTTTGATTAAGCAACAGTTGTGTTTTTACTCTATTTAGGACCTTTTAACTTTAACTTGGAATGTAATTAAAATTTATATATTATGAATTAAGACAGAGATATTAAATTAGCTAACTTATCTAAATTTTACTTTTTACTTTTAAGTTGCTATTACTTTTGGTTGAGAATTAACTTTAACTTTTGCAAGATAAGGAACAAATAAAAATTTAGATTCTACTTTACCTTTAATTGAGTAATTGAATGTAGGAATAAATGTACTCATTTTTCTCCAACGGGACTACATGAATGTGAAATACTTTCTAACGTTCTAAGGGATTACTTAATTGATACATGAAATTTTTTTACCTGTGTAAATTAAGAATTTTCTTTTGAACGAAGTAATCTTTATAAAACACTTAAGACACCATGCTCGGTGATTCATTAAATTTCCTGTGTATTTTTATGCTGGCCAGCAGAATATGATAACTGCATATAAAAATTTAATTTTTTTTACGGTGAAATATATTTTTTTGATGTCATCTCGGTGCATATCTGAAAATAGCAATATATATAATTAGTTCTAAATGCATTATTTTAAATAGTTGTCACCCTGGTACCATAGAGGGATATTAAGATGTAAGATTGCGTGTCTTCTTTATAGTGCTGAAATAAATATCCTTGGCTATATATATATATATATATATTTGATTCAGAGTATTTTCTTATGATGTCTTGTGTAAATGTTCTTAACACCAGTACTCCTGCTTGGTCTTAGGGGTTGTTCGAGTTAGTTCTTTTGGTAAAACTAAACACAACGCAATTAACAGATTTGGGTTTTGATATTATTGTAGGCAAATTTTTTAATTTCAGGTTTTAATTGTAACAGTTAGTAATTTTGTAATATCTAACGTCTGGTACTTAAGGGCCAGAACATTATTGATAGAATTACCCATTATTTCAACCATTTTATGCTACACATATGTCAATGGTGTCCAAATGTCCACATCAAAAAATCGTTTTTCCATCTATTACTGTCAAAAACATTCATTTAGAAAGTAGTATTTTCTAACAGCAAAACAATGTACTCTCTTCTTCAAATGAAGATTACTGTTTGCAGATGGAATAACTGAAAAACGAAATTATGTTTATACCTAACTATTGAAGCTGTAGTTATAACCTTATCAACAAGTTTCATCTTCTTATTGTAAATTAAAAACTCAATATGTGATTTCAAATGTTTTTAAAATTCGATTTCTTCTAATTCCTTGTACGCAGTAAAGGAAGCATTGTAATCGTGAAAAATTTCTGCTGTTATATTCTAACGAAAATATCCATTTTGACCACTCTCGAATCCATTTAGACATATAGAGACGGAATAAAGGATTCTTTTTTTTCCAAAACGCGTTGTAAAATAGATTTAAAATGATATTCAGGAGGGATCTTTTTCGTGATGTCTGTACTTACGTACGTATGTATATATTTCGCATAACTCAAAAACGATTATAGAGCCTTATAACGTTGCATTTTGTATCAGGGACTGCTATAACATCTAGTTGTGCACCTTCCTTTTTCGTTACAGTCGACCGCATCAAACATATATAAATGTACATATTCTCATCCCCTAACCCGGCTCAATGAGCTCAGAATTTTTATTCTTATATGTTGATATTGCGCATTTTTTGCTTCAAAAGTGGTTGAATTATATTGTTCTTATGTTCCTGTTAAGGTTTCTATGCCTTTAAAGAATTTGCGTGCAATACTTGTAGAATTATCAACACTTTAAGCGGCACTAAACCAAACGAGGCCGCCATTTCTTTACATTTGAAACTTATAGTAGAAGAGTGAAATAAGTCAGTTGTTGCACTAATTTCAATGCCTTTTTGCCAGTGGGACGAGGCGTTAACTCTCAATTTTGTGCACTCAAAATTTGGTCTTCCTGTCCATTGGCTAAATAACTTGTTTTTGCGTAGCAACTCTAATTTTAATTGCAAAATGTTTTATAAACTTTTTTTAACTGTATTTGGTGTTTTAGGCTTTTCTGTATGTCACGATTTTTAATGAAGATATTTTGAGTTTTTATGTATTGTTGCGTAGTAAAATTCGAGATTTTACGAGTTAAATCATTTCTGTATTCTGAATTGATTGGATATCAAGTTTATTTTTTTCCAGCAAGAAGCATTTATTCGTGTGTCTTTATTATAAGTGGATTAATTTTTTATTTTCGCTGAATTCTTAATAATTTCGCTTAATATATTGGGATACAGTCTGTGAACCAGTGTCTCAAGTAAAATTTATGTTAAAATTTTCTAACATAAAGTGAAAGGAAAAATTTAACGAACTGTAATGGATTAAGTGTGAACTGTTAGCTTGATTTAATATAAAGAAACAGGGCCGCCTGATATTCGTTTCTTTTGCGCCATTGTTTTTCCTGTCTTCTTCGCACTCATGGGAAGTTCCACAGAATTCTAGAAGCTAGGTCTTTAGTTCGGAGTTTAGCCGAAGGGGGGGCACGTGATGAGGTATACTTGTAAACAGGAAGGTTAATGGAAATGAGTAGGTCAGGATTTTAGCGAGCCGGTTCCCAGAAAATTGACGAATTTTCGTAGGTCGCTGACTTGCGCAGTAGAGCCTTGACCGGTTTCCGAAAACAAAATTGGACTTTGGAAACTTTTGAGGGGCGAGTTTTACCAAGTCTGGGAAACAATGCTTGTCTGTATTTTAAGAGAGAAATTTGGAGTGTTCGATCTCTAACAAGTGTCTACGAAGAGAAGGCAACTTTTGAGATCATGATCTGATCCTCAGATGAGCATCTCGGTTTGCGCATCATGTGACGTTTTCAGATACGCCAAAGTTTTGTTTACAATTCGCGGTATTTCACTTTGTTTCATGCTTCATTAATACGTGAATTTTGCTTTCAAATATTTATTCTGAGCTATTGGTTCATTTTATTAGAATGTATAACACCAGTTTAAATGAGCTAGATGATGATACCCATGGTCATTCAGGCAGTGGATCTGAAATTCGCAGTTCCGCTTTAATTACGAGTGGTAACATCTTTCAGAAAACTGTAATTTCAAGACCTTTCAACTGTTCTTTATATAAAAAGTATTTTTCAAATGCCAGCAATTTGTAGCATCATTTGAAGAACATACATTCTAATAGAGCACACTTCTACTTCTGAAATATCTAATTCCAGTACAGATCATACATTTTATTAAGTTGTCAATGGTAATTCGATTTCAGATATCTTTGCAACAAAAATCTAGTATAATTTCAAAAAACTTTAAACTGCCCTGATTGCAAGAAATGTTTCTGCATAAAATTGCATATGTCACAAGAAACAACATTGCTTAAAGCCAATAAAAATTTTCGAATTTAAATGCAGTTTATGTAGTCGCCAGTTCAACAATAATAAAAATTTACTATTTTCACCAGCAGAGAGCGCACTAACTGGCCTTTAGTGTTCATAAAAAGATATATAAATGCCCATTATGTAATAAATGTTTCCCAAAGAAAAACTTTTCATTATATTTGCAAGTGGAACATGAAATAGCCATTGAAAAAGAAGAGAGAGAATTCTCTGTGTTTAATGATTTCATGCTGTGGAAGGAGAATTTTGAAAGGGAAACATAATCTAAGTTTGTTAAATTTACAAAGGAACATGACCAGTTACATGTAAAAGATAATTATTTTGTATAGCATCACACAAGCGTAAGGTATGCGATATTTAAAAATACAAGGGAGTAACAAATTAATGCTTATTGCCCAGCCTCTATAAAAGTAAGCCAGTTTAATAATGGAAAATGTACTGCTTCTATCAAAAAACCCATGTAGGTAATAAAAAGAGTACAGATTATCTGTCTCTTACAAAATTAGAATGACAGTTATTAGCAACTAAAAATTGCTGGAAAAGTCCCTTTTGATGCAATTTCAGATAAAAGTCAAGATTCTGTGTCTTATACTGGGCTTGAGAGATTGCATATTTTGACAAAGAAAGATTTATGGTATATTGAAAATTCGGTACTCTTCTCCTATCAGATTCAGAAATGTATGTATGTAATGCATAGATGGATGTGTTCATGTATGCTGATATGTCTATATATGAATGATGTATGCTGATATATGTACATGCTCATATGTGTACAATCAAATGCTGTAAGGCACAAAAATGATTGTATAAGAATAGAAGCCTGGATTAATGAAATCATTAGTGAAGACAACTGTATTTTATTTTACAAGCCTCAAAATAGAATTTTAGAAAATTATCCCAAATTTAAAAATGATTTCAAATTAATTAAAATGAATGACTCCCAGAGGCACTTAGTACAGAAGTTTGGATCAGACTATATATGTATAAACATATACAAAGGTCGAACAGTTATGGATTTGAACTAGTCACACTGCTTGTGCTTGATGCTTTGCATCAGGCACAAGCAGTGTGACTGCTTTGCATCAGGGCTTTCCCTGTGCATTTTTTATTACAAACAGAACTGACCTGGAAATTTTGTGTTTTCTTTGCACATCTGAAAGATAAAGAAGGTCAGTTAACACCCAAAATATTTATGAATATGATTACAAGTTAGTTTTGGCTCACCAGCGGCTGAGCGGTGAAGTCGCTGAACACTGGTAGTTTGGTCCGATGTTCGAATCTTGCGAACAGGCTGGCTGCATGTGTGTTTTCGTCGTTCCCATGTGTAGCATGTATATGAGCCAGTTTCCCTTAGACAGTCCTCCACGAAGGCATTCCTACCCTTAGGTAGATAGCCCTAGAGCACTTTGCCATTATAAAATAAACCAACAAGCTAGTTTTGCTTAAAAAGTCTCCCATGAAGGTATTTCCCCTCCCACATGATCTCTGCCATATTCCTGTTCCAACAATCAAATCAACACAATTTTATTTAACTACTTAATTTGAAAGTTCTATAGCAGAGTATGAAATGTACAACATTGCATTAATGCAAAACTACATTTTTTACTTAGTTCTGGAGAGGGGGCAAGTGTTCATTTTTCCTTTTCCTGCAGACTCCTATGGTCCAACATTTTCAAACTTAAAACATGATAACCCTAATTAACATCTCACCATCATTGGTATGCATTAGGGCAAACAGATCACTAGACTTTACGTATCTTCTATGTCTATTTGCTTCATCATTAAATCAAAGTTTGCTGTCTGTAATAGTTAATGTGAAAGACTTTGATGTATAGCAAACTGCGCTTGAGCTCATATATTTCCCTGTTCTCTGGAAGTAATTTACAGATTTGTCAGCAATTCCATTAAAAATTATACACTTTTCTGTAGTTACTGCATAAAAAGTAAAAGCTGTGGTTTGGCCATTTCTGGTGTAAGATAAACATGAATGATAAGATAAACATGAAGTACATGAAAATTGTCTTTCTCCCGCCATGTTGTAATGCAGTGAATATAACTAAGCTTCAAATATGAGTTATACTTTGTGCAACAATACTCAGTGCTATTCCTGTTTTATTCTTACTTCCAAGCAATAATAATGCAGAAGGTAGCTTGAGAGTTACACATCAGAAATATGAAATACTTGTCAGCTAGACTACCACCACAGATTTACAACAGTGAACAGGGCAGTTACTAGGCTGGCCGCATACTTTTCTAAGATTGCCGCCCCCAAATTTAATTTTAAAAAAATAATAATAATAATTTCATACTCATTGAGTACTTACATGTGACAAACTGTATGAGAAGTATTTACATATGACAAGTACAATGAATTTAAAATTTTTAGTCATGGTATCGCAAGAGTTCAGCCGCCGCATACTTTGACACATTGCACTCCTGCTAGGAATGTCCCTGACAGTGGAAGATAACCATGTTTAAACTATGACAAAATTACTCTGGCAACAACACAATTAACTGGCTATTAAACTGTTGTTGCAAGTTCCTTGTTGAGTCATTACAGTTAATAAATATCCCTATTAACTTTAAGAAACACACATTTAGTTATTATGAATACCTTAAATTTCCATATTAAGTTATAAGGTTATTCTTGGTCTATTACTGGAATTTTAGTCTAATAACCCTAATAGACGCATAGTGAGTTATTGTTTTGCTTGAGATAGTATGACAAAGCTTTATAAAGGATTTTAAAGCAACCTTTTCATTTATACTGAACTTTTAACAAAACAGGGCATGGCTCGAGCTATAGATAACCACATATAGTGGTAATGCGAATAAATATGAACAATCAAAGGAATTAAAAATGTCGATCAGTAGTCCAAGACTACACAGTTAGTTATTAAGAGTAGTGTGAAACGGCCGGTTTAGGGCCAGGAGGCGGATTGCGGATGAGCCCGGAAGCAGGTGAGGCGGTGCAAGGCCAGAGGCG
>KK112209.1:0-20119 GCA_000611955.2 Stegodyphus mimosarum
ACTTAAACCATAAAATTCAGTTCAACAGCAATATCGCAAAATAATTTTAAAATCAGCATATATTTAGAATTTCCGATACACAGTCAAGCGTGCTAGAGATTTTTTTCCCCTAGTACACTGTTGCCATTGCTCGCTTTTAAAACGTTGAGTTTGTTAATAAAAAATTCGTTAAACTTTTACAAAATATTAAATAGATAATAAAACAAATTTCAAATTTGGGCTTCCAGATGCCCATATTAGGAGGAGGATAACGTTATTCAAAATTGGATGGCTCTAGGTACCGTTGTTTTATCACAATGCGAGAAACATATATACATTTATGCAGATTCTTCATTATTTAACTTCTTTAAATATAACACACAGCTATAATATTTGGTGGCAGCAGTTTGAAAAGTGATACGGACATTTACAGTGAATCGATGCAAATGCCAAAACGAAATTAATAGCCCTTCTGGGCTAACATGCTCCTTTAGAATAAAAGGCAGTTAAAAATCTGCTAAATAACTGTTGACTGGAATAGCTATGTCGCCCGCCTGGAGTAGTTTCCTCGTGTTCCGCCTTTAGAACGGGCCTGCAGTTTTAATTACTCTTGTACTTTATATTATTGACCCAGTAAATATGCATTTTATCTCTTGTTCGTAGTGTTGCATTTTGGTATATTAGCTAAGAAATTTTAGTCTTTCAAGACTATTTGCGCATGCGCGCCAGCAAGCTTTTTTTTACTGCTCCAAGATAGTCAGTAGTAAATTGATAATTGTGAGTGAGATATTATTAAATAAATGAACGAATTTACAGTTCACAAAAATGTGTGATTTTTTAAGAATAAAAATATAAGATATTTGAGAAAAAAAAGCTTCAGTTTCTAGAAATCGTTTGAAGAAGTATTAAAAGCAATAAATAGACTGACTATCCAATTTTATATCGGCACAGTTTTTGTGGAATTTCTGTGGTAACTCGCAGTTCCGAAATCAAGACGAACTTAATATATGAACTTACTTTAACTGAAAACTTCAGTGACTAATTCGTTATAGCAAACTACGTGTCATAAAAGAAGAAAAAAAAAAAGAAGAAGAAGAAAATCTGAAAGATTTCAGATTTTAAATTACGTCCAAAGGCGCGTTTTTTTAACGTTTCGTGTGCTACCTTTTTTTATTAAATATCATGTACTACGTACTCAAACCATAAAATTCAGTTCAAAATCAATATCGCAAAATCATTTTAAAATGAATATATCTTTAGAATTTCCGTAAGTCTCGTGCGCTGGAGATAAAAATGTTTTACATTCAAAATTCGATGGCTCTAGGTTTTATCACAATGCGAGAAACATGCATACATTTATGCAGATTTTTCAATTTTTTAAAATTTAATGCAGAGCGATAACATTTAGTGGCAACAATTTGAAAAGTGAAACGGGCATTCAGAGTGAATCGACGCAAAATCGCAAAACGAAAGTAATAGTCCTTCGGGACTAAATCCCTTTGGACTAAAAAGTACTATTCGACATGAATTTCAATCTAGTCTCTTAAGTAGGCACTTCGCAATGACCCTTCCCTCCATTACGGTCGTAATATGTGTCATGATCATTGCATAAAGAGGTTTGGTTTATTTAATTATGGTAAAAGCACACGAAGGCTATCTGCGTAAGGTAAGGGAAGCTTTCTAAGAGGAACTGGTTCGTATCCACGTTATGCATGAAAAAAATCATGAAAATTGCCATGCAGCCAGCCCGTTCACCTGGCATCGAACTCAGGCCGAACTACCAGTGTTCAGCGACGCTACTGCTCAGCCGCTGGTAGACCCGCATAGAAGCGATTAGGCGACTTTAACAAATTAGAGGAAACAACTATTTTTCGCAACAGTCGTTACCATGGATACAATATAACCTAGAAGAACTTGCTTTGAAATGTCTAAAGTAATGGACTACAGACGATTTCACCAAAAATCAAGAATTTCAGAACAGCCACAGAATCTAGAAACATAGCCTTCGTTATCTAGGAACACAGCCTGAGCATTAATTAATGTAATTAAAACACGATTTATTTGCAAGGTGAACTTATCGCATTTCTTTCCCGCAAAAGCTTGAATTTAATAATTTAAATGTTTATAGTTTGCAAATAATTTTTAAAACAATATTATTGTTTATCGAGTTATTTGTAGAATATAGTTTTTAACATTGATTAAACTAACATTATCAGATCTGACTTTTCTAATCAAACGTTCTAAGTATTAAATGCGATAGATGACAACTTGCAAAATACTAATGAATAAATTATTTCAGTTTTGGAAACATTTCTGTACCGCCTACAACAGGAATGTTATCTTATATATTTTGGTCCATTTCAGAAATTTAAGTTACAAGTTTTCGACATTTTAAGTGCTTCTATAATGAAATGGTCACCACTTCCGGCCCTTGTAGTTGCGCATGGCTAATGGCTATTAAATAAAGCACCCGACGATAAAAAAAAAAAAAAAAGGTTTTCAACAATTAAATGGGTGCTCTAAAATTTAAAATTGAAGTTTTATTATTTTCTTTCGCAGGCGATATAAAATGTTCTAGAAATAATATGACATATTGTTTCTTAAATTTTAAAATAAAAGGTAGTATTTTATTTCGGCCATAGATAATAATATAAAATAATATGGAAAAGTTTATTTACATTGCACAAAATAAAAGCATTTTCAACTCCTCGGAAAGAATACAAATTTCACATTACGGCGTATAGAATTTAAGAGCTACGGCGTATAGAATTAAGAGTTACGGCGTATAGAATTAAGACTGCACATTTAAATAGTTATTAAAAATTATTATAAACCTTATTTTTATATGCATATATCTATACAAAATTTAAATTTTATTTTAATGTTAATGAATAAAAATGCCTAAATATCTGTAGGTATGCAGTGAACATTCTGGACAGAAAGATAATGAAATAATGTCTAATTCGCTTCGCATTTTAATAACTACAAATTTTGAAATGAAACAATAAAAATAATAGTAATAAATATATACTTATATATACGAATACCAATAATAATAATTAAACTTACCAACGTGTTACCCTTAACTGTAACCCCCTGCACAGTATATTCTCATTGCAGCGAACACAAATCAAAACTCTACATCATTGAAATCTTATTGCCACTCGCAAGTGTCAAAAAATCACAGCGCACGATAGGAAAAGTCGGACAAAGCACAGAACATGCGATCATTTTCCCACGTTTCTAGATAATGAAATGATTTCACTTCATCGTCCTTCGGGAGGGAAACAGCGCCACCATACAAACACTGCTGACGTGACGTCACTTTCGTAGCGTCAAATAGAGTTAAAAAAAAGAAAAAAAAAACCCTTGCCGTATAGCGGAGGTGGTGGTAACCACAGGTGGTATCATTATAAAGGTTGGGATTCCGGCAACAAATACCTATAAGGAAAGTATTTAATTCACGCATCACGCTTGTGCTGGCTGGATTTGAAAAATTTATAGCGGTGGTTAAAAAGTGTTTTTAATTTGTCTGACGTCAATACGATGTCTTAAAAAAATTTCTATGGAAATTTTATTGTATTTTTTGTTAACATGTTGCAGCATATTGCAACAAAATAAGAAATCCTTGAATGAGTGTATAAACAATTCATTTAATAACAAATATTCGGTAAGGACATTTCAGTATGCTATAAACTTACATCACTTTCATCATATGTAGATACATGTAAACAGCGAGTTGATCTAAACTGAGCAGAATAATTAAAAAACAAAATGCCAAGACGGAAAAAGATTTAGATAAAATAATAATTAGATCTTTAGATAGAATGTTCTAAAAAAATTCATTAGTATCTTCTGTGAAATGGCATATTATCCAAAGGAAAAAAATCTAATTTTCATACATTATACCATGATAGTGAATAAAATATATTCAAAAATTAAAATGAGTATTTTTTTCCTTAAAAAAGCATATTATTTTAACATTATTTATACGCTACTGAAAGATAAACAGTTATAAAGTTATACGCTTATAAATTTACTCAAAATATTCGCTAGAATCTTTCGTATATGAATATTTTTCCGGTAGAAGGACAAGAAAATTGTGATCTAAAGACATCAGATTAGATTTCTCTTATTAGTCCAAGGCTTTGTCCCTGAAGGGCTATTGTTTTCGTTTTGCGATTTTGCGTCGGAAACATTAAAAGTCTGTATCACTTTTCAAACCGTTGCCACAAAATATTGCAGCCCTGTATTATATTTAAAGAAATTAAATAATGAAGAATGTACATAAATGTATGTATATTTCTCGCATTGTGATAAAACGATGGTACCTAAAGCCATCGAATTTTGAATGCCGTAATCCTGCTGCGAATATAGGCATCTGGAAGTCCAAATTTGAAATTTGGAATTTGTTTTATTAACGATTTATTAACGATATAAAACTTTATCGAATTTTTGATTAACAAACTCAAGGATTTCAAAGCGGGCAATCGCAACGTTGTACAGAAAAAACATTTTTATCTGCAGTGCGTGAGACTGTGTGTAGGAAATTCTAAAGATATTCTCAGTTTAAAATTATTTTGCGATATTGTTCTTTAACTGAATTTTATGGTTTAAATGCGAAGAACATGATATTCAATAAATAAAAGTAACATACAAAATGTTTAAAAAATGCCCCTTTGGACGTAATTTAAAATCTGAAACCTTTCAGATTTTTTTTTATTGTTATTTTTTTTTCCAAAATTAAAATATGTTGAATAAATTTAAAACTAAAAACCATTATCATTTTTTAAATGATACTATATACCGAACCTGTAATACTTTTAGAAACAAAAGTATTACAGGATTTACACAGATCACTCATATAACATCATTCATTAATGAGAACAAAGATGTAGACGTTGAAAAAAATCACCAGTTGCATATATTATAAATTAATATGTATTTTTTATTTATATCAGTTAGACAAACCATTTTAAGAAGTAAAATAAAGGTTTAAACTATAATTGATAATTAATACGAAGTGCATTCATTGATAAAAATTACTCAATATTTTAATTAATAGCAGACTGATTAAATTTGAAAAATATTATGTTTTTGCCAAATGGCAATATTTGAGACCTAGCTACAAGCGAGGACACATGAAAGAGATTAAAGGTGTTATGTTTCGCGTAAAGGCAACATTTGTCAAGAACAAGCTTTTACATGCTTCCCGTTCTTCTGATCTTTTAAAGCACAATTCATGAATTGTCCTGTTATGGATTTTCTTAAGCCAGAACAGGATTTGATAATATAAGGAAAAATTCCCTTCTTTCAAGGTAATTAGAAAAATAAAAATCTGAAATCTTTCAGAAGTTCTGAAACATTAAGCCCAAAGCGGCGTTTTTTTAATGTTTTGTGTGTTACCTTTATTTATTAAATATCATATTCTTTGCACTTAAATCATAAAATTCAATTCAACATCAATATTGAAAAATAATTTTAAAATGAGCATATCTTTAGAATTTCCAATACATAGTCTCGCGAGCTGGAGATTTTTTTTTTTTTTAGTCCAAAGGGATTTAGTCCCGAAGGACTATTACTTTCGTTTTGCGATTTTGCGTCGATTCACTCTGAATGCCCGATTCACTTTTCAAATTGTTGCCACTAAATGTTATCGCTCTGCATTAAATTTTAAAAAATGAAAAATCTGCATAAATGTATGCATGTTTCTCGCATTGTGATAAAACCTAGAGCCATCGAATTTTGAATGACGTAATCCTACTGCGAATATAGGCATCTGGAAGCCCTAATTTTGAATTTGAAATTTGCTTTATTATCGATTTTATGTTTTGTAACATTTCAACGAATTTCTGATTAACAAACTAAATGATTTCAAAGCGAGCAATGGCAACACTGTACGGAAAAAAAAAAATTTTTATCTCCAGCGCACGAGACTTACGGAAATTCTAAAGATATGTTCATTTTAAAATGATTTTGCGATATTGATTTTGAACTGAATTTTATGGTTTGAGTACGTAGTACATGATATTTAATAAAAAAAAGGTAGCACACGAAACGTTAAAAAAAACGCGCCTTTGGACGTAATTTAAAATCTGAAATCTTTCAGATTTTTTAGTTTTTTTTTTCTTTCCGTTCAAAGATGCCATTGCTCACTTTGAAATCGTTAAGTTTGTTAATCAAAAATTCGTTAAGTTTTACAAAATATGAACTCGATAATAAAACAAATTCCAAACTCCAAATTAGGGTTTCCTGATTCCCATATTCGGTGGACGATTACGTGATTCAAAATTTGATGGCTTTAAGTACCTTTGTTTTATCACAATGAGAGAAACATACATACATTATGCTGATTCGTTATTAATTAATTTCTTTAAACACAGCACGATAAAATTTGGTGGCAAAAATTTGAAGAGTGAAACGGACATTTAAAGTTTTCGACGCAAAATGCCAAAACGAAATTAATAGCCCTTCTGAGCTAACGCCCTTTGGGCTTAAAAAAAAAAAATAAATAAAAATATGAAAGCTTTCAGTTTTTATATTACGCCCAAAAGGCATTTTTTAACGCTTTGTGCGTTACCTTTATTGATTAAATATCACGCTCTTCGCACTTAAAGCACATAAAATTCAATTCAACCGCAATATCACAAAATATTTAAAAACAGTAAATCTGATCATCTTTAGAATTTTCAATACACAGTCTCGCGCGCAGTTGATAATTTTTTTTCGTACAATGTTGCCATTGCTCGCTTTAAAATCTTTGAATCTGTTAATCAAAAAGTCGTTCAAGTTTTATAAAATTTTAAATAGGTAATAAAACAAATTCGAAATTCAAAATTCTGGCTTCCAAGTGCAAATGTTCGGTTGGAGGACTAGTTATTCAAAATTTGATGGGTTTAGGTACCGTTGTTGCTTCACAATGCGAGAAATATCCATGCATTCATGCAGATTCTTCATTATTTAGTTTCTTTAAATATAATACATGGCGATAATATTTGGTGGCAACAGTTTGAAAAGTCAATCGACGCAAAATGCCGTTTGGATATTAATAGCCCTTCTGAGCGCCCTTTGGGCTAAAAACCTAAAAAGAACAATTTATGTTAACACTGACCATGCTTGCCTAAAGTTTATAAAGACTTGTAACGAATAAATTGAAGATTCTATCCCGAGGTTAGTAATATAGAGTTAGAAGCATCTTTTATCAGTAAAGCTGCATCGTTATCAGTAAAATTGCAAGGTTTCAAGAAAACTAGTAACTGGATATATTGTAATTTAAATGCAGTTTAAATTTCATCAGTTGCTTGAATTGTTATAAAATAAAAACGTGAATTATTTAAAACTGCTTTCATTGCTTTTAAAGCGCTCAGTTTGTTTAACAGTACAGTTATTATATGAAAGATAAATGAAATACCTTATGTCATATCAAATGCTCTGGAGACGGGTTAATTGTCAGAATACGGGCAAAATAAATTAAACATTTGACGTCTCCTGCAATGACTCCTTTTCTAGATCGCGCGAATGATGAATGGCAGTGTAACAATCCAAAAATTTGTAAAGTAACAACCCAAAATTGTTGTAATGTAACAACCTAACAAATTTGGAAAGGAACCACTAAAGGAAGTTTCTAACATCAATTTTCAATAAAGATGAAAATTATTAAGAAATACATGTGTTGCTTTTAAGTAAATCATTCAGTTACATTAGGTTAGGGACGGATGGTTTTGATTGGGGGAGTATTAAAGACCTTGAGTTACGCCATATAATAACTCAGCACTGATAATTTCCTTGGCCGCGTGAAGGACTTTCTGGATTAATACCCTGGTAGCGTTACTTAATACGAAAAAAAAGGGGGGAGAGACAGTTCCATATTTCCCGTTCTACTGGGCCGATTGACGAAATTCAACTTGCGTTTTTCATGTCTCGAAAACGCAACTTAGGATATGTATTAGATTTATATATACCCTGCTAAAAATGCCCCACAGAAACCAGTAAATTTTTTTATGGGTACCCATAAAATTCTATGGGTTTCTGTTGACTTTTACTGGTTTCTGTTGGTCTCTGTGGGTTTTTCTTACTAGTTTCAAAATGCCCCATAGAAACCAGTAAAACTTTCTGTTGGTCTCTACTGACTTTTACTGGTTTCTATTGATCCCTGTGGGTTTTTCTTACTGGTATCATCTGACACCAATTCTTTCTAGTTTGTATTGGTTTATCATGACTTTTATTGGTTTTCTTACTGCTATCAATATAATAGAAATAGATACCAAATAAATCTTCTGTTGGTTTATATGGGTTTATTCTAATTTTCTAACTGACGTCAGTAGACTTCTTTCTAAACAATGAAATTAATACTGGTGTCAGTAAACCAAAATTCATTGGTATTCTTGTTGTCTACTGAGTATTTTAAATTATTTATTCATTTACTTTTATTTCGTTTATTTGGACACTGTTGAAAATAAGGTTATTTCTATTTTGTAACCAACAGAAAGCTTTGAAATTAAAAAAAAAACATACAGTGAACCCGTCTATATTACTTTCCCCACAGAACTTCTCTAAGACGATCAGTCTCTCTAAGTCTATCAGTCTCTCTAAGTCTTTACTCTTCTCTAAGACGATCAGTATTTTTAAGAATGAAAATATGATCTCTTTAAGACCATCAGAGTAACCTGGAAACGCAGGTGGTCGTTTTAGAGAGGGTTTTTACTACATATGCTCATTTATTTGATTTAATTCTATTAAAAGCTTTTGTCGGAAACATTAGCAGTAATCATTTACACCACATACAGCGAGGGCTCTCTAAGGCGACCAGCCACACATAAAAATGCATCTTTACAAGTGGTCGCCTTAGAGAGGTGATGCTCACTACCAATATATGCTTATGTTCTCAGAAATATGTTTATCTTTAAGAGATGGTCGTCTTAAGGAGGTTGCCTCTACGAAATGAATCTCTCTAAGGCGACCAGCTACACTTCCGGAATTTTCTTTGCGGGTGGTCGTCTTGCAGAGGGAATGTTTCAATACCAAAATATACTTAAGTTTTCACAAATACTGGTCTCGTTCAGAGGCGGTCATCTTAGGGAGGTGATTTCGCCACGAGTTGGTTCTCTGAATACACACACATACACACTTATATATGCATATATGAACATTTCTGATATTACAAATAAACACCGGCATCAACCATCATCTCTTTAGTCGTCTTGGGATAGTAGGCTGTAGTAATGCAATAAATAATTTACAGTTTTTACTATGGGTACTGTTTAGATGTTTATAATGAAAAATAAAATACCAACATTGTCTGTGACTATGAAATAATATGAAAGGAAATAACAGTAAAGCGGTGCACGTGTAATAGTATCTAATGCATTCAGCGAACATCTTTTTGACTATAGCAGTGTTCTAATATAGGTATTTTGAAAGAAAATGACTTTTTCTCAAATGACATGCCAATTTTTTTTCTACATTTCGATTCTACGACTCAAATTATGCCAAACTGCCAACTTTTGTAAAAGTTTTAAGTACGGGTAGTTTTTAAAAAATTAGCTCTCAAAATTTTAGCTCCTCAGCGTTAATTGAATTTTATGTCTATTTATTAATATCTCTTCCTTTTATTAAACTTATTTGATTCTTCCTTTCACATTTCGAAATTTAGGTTCATTCCAAACAAAATTCGCCTATTTTTATGATTTATTTTTAAAATTTGTATTTTCAAATAATTTTTATAAATTTTTTGAAAACCTTTTTGTATTATAAACTATAAAATTTTTAACATCATCTTAAAGTGAATGTTTAGGCACACTTGCAAAAAATTAGTTCTTTATTCCAAATTTCCTAAGGTATACGTGAATTTACACATTGGCGTGTTTTGAAATTTGGCATATTCGTTACAAGCGATAATAACGCCAAATGTGGTTTACGCACTTTGTTAAAATTATTTGAAATAATGAACGTGACCTTTTTTCCGCTCGTATACAAATAAAAAAGAGGAAAGGAAAATAGGTTGCTATAAATTAAGAAATTCGCCAAGTGAATTATTCTTGGCGCAAACTGAAAAAAATGCGCCAATATAAATTTTAAAATTTCTCCGTAAATTTCGCACCAAATTTTACAAAATTTAATATTTAAGCATAATTTGAGTAGTAGAATCGAAATATAGGAAAAAATTGGCATGTCATTTCAGAAAAAGTTCGATTTTGTGTCAAAATACCTATATTAAAACAATGCTATATATAAACCTAATATATATCCTAAGTCGCCCTTTCGAGAAATGAAAGACGCAATTTGAATTTCGTCAGTCGGCTCAGCAGAATGTGAGATATAGAACTGTCCTTTTTTTCGGGGGGGGGCGCAGTGTACCTCGAACTATGGAAAACTAAATCACAAACGTTTGTTTCAAAATATATATACAGGACAGAGAAAGATAAAAAATGAATGCAGTATTAACTCCTCATCAATCCAGGAACAGGAAAATTGAGCTGCTTATTTATACAGTCTTTCCCTCCCACCTCAAATATTGTTTACTACGAAACTACGAAAAAATTGCTATCGTATATTATAAGAGTAAAACAAAAGTTCCCGCGGAAAAAACAAAAGGGAAAAAAATTTCAAGGTATAACAACAGTAATGGAAAACGATGTCATAGTATTTGGAATTTTTTTATCCGCAAAAGTGACACCACAATGTTAGACTGTATGTAACCCGGAAAATATAGATATAGTAAAATAAAAAAAAGAAAGTTCTTTAAAAAATAATAATAAATGTATAAATACCGATTTGATTTATGTAAGCAAATTTAATCTCCAAGGGAAACTGCTTGAAAATACAGTTAAATTCTTAAGAACACTTTTCCTATTTTAATATGCATCGTTCATCTATCCTGTATTTTTTAAACCTCTGATTGTGATTTTGAGTTTATCGCAGGTGTAGTCCACTACATTACCCCGATAAATCGAAAGTTGGCTGTACTGTTGACGGAAGACAGAAGACTATGAAAGAAGCTTAGAATAATTTGTGAATTTCGTATTTTTGAAATTACTTTTACTTTCTTTTACAATTTTTAGATTATTTTTATATTTAAATAATGTTTCTGGCATTTTCCGTTGAAAGTGCTGCAAAAACACACTTCAGAGTATTTATAATCAAAAATCCAAACGAAAAGACCGAATTTGGAACTATCATTCTGGAACAAGGGAAAAACCCATTTCCCAAAAGTTGCATAAAGTACTCCTTTATTGTCATTGCCAACACACAATTCCGATCCAAATTATTTTTTTAAATGCAATTTAATGAAGAAAATCTGTATATGTACAATGTATAATGTATAGAAACATCAGCGTTCCTTTAAATGGTAATCTTGATCTACAATAATGGCGTTTCCAGAATTTGATTGGTTTATAATTGTTAATTTCAATTATAATAAACCGAACATAATTTTTATTTAGTTGCATATTAATTATTTTTTAACTGCTTCGTTGTAGGTATAATATCCCTTTCTTCGGCAGAAATGTTGATATCTTTGAGCTTGAAGCTGTTTTTATTCTTGATGCAATCTAAATGAAATGAAATGAAAGTATTAACACTAGAAAAAAAAACCTGGCGTACAGGGAGACAGAATTAAATTTGAAAGGATCCAGATTTTAACGGTCACTCAAAAGTTCTCTTTAAATGTTAAATATAGTTTATCAATAGAGAAAATTTAACTAACATGAAAACATTATATATCTTCTGTAATATTTGAAAAGTGAAAAAATGTATAACGTCATCCCATAAAGATATTTTATATTTTTAATTGGATATATCGCGAATTGAATGCATTTTTGTTTAAATCAGTCAAATTAAAAAGTAAAAATATTCGATGTGGACACCGGATGATTTCCTTGTACAGCCTATTAATTATACACATATTTTCTTGCATTTTATTTAAACTTATTTCTTCGAATTTCACATCGATATTAGAGATATCGTTCTTAGTCTATTAATTCAGTTTTCACTTCGCGGCAAGGCAAAATCACATTAAAACGCAAAGCATCTTCATTAAATATTGTAAAATACAGAAAAATATAAAACACTAAATTGAGTTAAGTAAAAAAAAATAAAGTTAAAATTAGTTTGTACGCCAAGCAATTCGGCCAGTGGCCAGAAAGGCAAATTTTTCGGTATACAAAATTGAAAATTTACTTTTGGTCCCACTCGGCAAAACTACACTGAAGCTGATGCACAAGCTTACTTTATTCATTATTCTACGACGATTTTCAGATTTAAACGAATAGCGGCCTTGTTAGTGTTAGCATCAATTAAACTTTAAATTGTTGATAATTCTACAACTATTGTATGCAGATTAACTAAAGGCATAATAACCTTAACCGGGACATAAAAATAACATAATTCAATCACTTCTAAAGCAAAAAATGCTCAGTTTAAAGGATAAGAATAAAAAACTAAACTCAGCGAGCCGGGTAACTGTCTGAGTGTATATATATATATATACATATATATACATATATATACACTCATGGACAAAAAAAATAGCGCACCAAGAAGGAGTCGTCAAAATGAAACGAAATTTTACATATGTAATGACTACTTTGATATAAGTAAATGATAAGAAAATCAAAGAAAAAGGATAATTTATTTCTGAGATAAAGGCAAAAGAACGGAGGAGTTAATATTCCGTTGGACCCCCTCTAGCGCAAATGCACGATGCGATACTATCGGGCATTGAGTCATACAAGTTCCGAATGATGTCTTGAGACATTTCGTTCCATATTTGCTGTAACCTTGCCTCTAGTTCGTTCAAACTTGTGGGATGCCCAACTCGTCGTCCCAAATAATCCCAGATATGCTCAATTAGAGACAAATCTGGAGATCGGGCAGGCCAAGGAAGGGTAGTGACAGTGCGGAGACAGTCTTGTGACACCCTTGCCGTATGAGGCCGAGCATTGGCTTGTTGAAAAATGGCTCCTCGGAGCCGTTGCATGAGTGGCAACATATGTGGTTGCAGGAGTTCATGAACATATCGCTGGGCTGTCATGGTGTCACGGAACAGTACTAGGGATGACCGTGTATTGTAAGCAACGACACCCCATACCATCACACCAACTGTGGGAGAGATGTATCGCTGTACAGCAAAGGCAGGATTGAGATGTTCACCACGGGCACTGCACACACGAACACGATTGTCATCACTGCCGAAATTGAATTTGGATTCGTCGCTAAAGACGACCTAGTTCCATTCCGCTGCAGTCCAGTTTCCTCGTGCTTGATACCACTCCAAACGAAGGCGTCGATGGGTGGGCATCAAGGGCAGCATACGTAATGGGCGCCGCGATACCAACTGTCCTTCAGCCAGTCGCCTTCGTATGGTTCGAGAAGACACAGGGGCCCCTAGTGAAGGTGCTACCTGTGCCTGGATGGCGGCCGATGAAGCAGTTGGCTGTACGCGTGCATTTCTTACGATGTGGCGGTCTTCTCTACGACTGGTCTGTCGAGGGCGTCTTGAGCCTGGTCTTCGTGTACATGACATCTCTCGGGTCCACTGGTCCCAACACTTCCTCACAACACAATCAGAGCGGCCTAATTGACGAGCTACTCGCCTAGCTGACCACCCAGCTTCCATCATCCCGACGATTCTCCCCCTCTCAAACTGCGACAACTGCTCATATTGTCTTCGAACACGGCGTAATGGCATGTCTACCTCAGCTCTTCCTTTGTAAATGATTCAGCATACTCAAACAAGCTTTGGTTACCTGTTTTATACTCCACAGAGTACGACGTTCAACGCCCTTTACCGGCTATACGTAATGCGCAATCACGCTGCATTTCTAATCATTTGCATATCTCCCCGACATGTACCTTCATTGCAATTTCGTTACGATTCCGCAATTATTTCTTTGTGCGCTAATTTTTTTGTCCATGAGTGTGTACATTGTAGCCGATTGAAACCCAAAAGGGAGGTGCTTAAATACATGTTATAGCAGACCCATACCCAAAATTTCAACGTTCTGAGGCTCTGGGTTTTGAGTTACGCGAGATGCATACATATATGAGTATGTATATGTACGTACGTACAGACGCCACGAAAAAATCTACTCTGAATCCATTTTAAATCAGTTTTATAATTCGTTTGGGGAAAAAGAATTCTTTAGTCTGTCCTTACGTACAGATGTCTTGCAAAAACATCGTTAAATTGCTTTCCATAGCGGTCAAAATCGACATTTTCGTTGAAATATGATACCCGGAATTTTTCGTGATTTCCTCTACTTCGTTCAAGGAAGTAATAATAATAATAATAATAAAACTTTTGCTAATATCTTATTATAAGTAAAATTCTTTAGGTATTATTCCTTAGGGAAAGTGAAGCTTTTGACTTAACTGCAGACCGGAAATTTGACCAAAGAATGATTGTTTAAACTGGAACAGTTTAAAATTTCCCCTGTAGGAGTTCCCAGACTTAAAAAGAATTCTTCGTGTTACTCTTATTTTCCTTTTAGGTTAAGCGGTGCATGACAGCCAGTTTCATATCTTACACACCGCGATTATTCCATGCAAGGGTAAGCAATAACAGCTAAACTGTTTTTACTTTAAATCGGTCTTTTAGAGAACTCCAGTTTTAAGTTTCATAAAACATGATTTGGAATATTGTCAACACATTAAGTAATAGTGGGCGGGATACCAAAATACCACCATTGGTCATACAGGTAGACTTTCGCTGCATTAACTGTGCAATTCCACCCTAGTTTTGAGGGAAACTACCTTAGGGGCGGTCTGAGGGCTTGCCGCCCCCTTCCCCTGCCATCAACCTCTCGAGACCACTTTGAGTCGCCACATATTTTGCGTCTTCCCTTGCATGCCGCCGTGAATTTTGCGTACATCCAGAAAGTACTATCTGCTTGATATTATGGTATCTCCTCGTGGTTGTACATGCAGCTAGCAATTGGAAGATCCGTGGTTACAATTCTAAAGAGGTATAACTAATTTTTCACGTTTCATACACCAATAGTTATTCCAAATAGTCACCGTGCCACTTAGGTACTTTTGACAGCAGCAAACAGGTTTCATTATATCCCTGTCATACACAGTGTGTCTACAAATCTTAAAGAATACTTTTTTCAACAAAACCCAGCAAATCTGCCAAACGATAATTAACGCACTTATTACTATGATATCTCAACTTGCTTTACTTGAAATATTGCCTGCTTATAAATAGAATTTTATCTCCTGCTTATAAACAGAATTTTCTATCCAATTAATTCTTTTCTCTGACCCAGAGAACATTTCTTAACATGAATTAGAAAGCTGTCCAAAGAATGACAATAAAGTTTTGCTATAACCGGGAAAAGCAGTAACGGTGAAATTTCAAATGTTACGAAAAGAGGACTAGGATTAGGTTCTAAATACGATCCAATGTTTTTCGTCGGATGATTACGTAATGAAAGCAAAGTTGCTGATCATGATCATGAACTTACAAATTACTATCCTTCGGAGTAGCAAACAGATGAGACCATCGAAAAGTTTCAACAACTGTTGTTGAAGGACTATGGAACCCCTTATTTTATAAAGACGTAATGGACAGACTTCTGAAGAGAATTTAGTGCGTTGGGCCTTAAAAAGCTCAAAATCGGATAACTGATTTATGCTACAAGACTGTGCGTTGTCATAGAATTCACTTTTGTCAAGCAGTTTTAGCAAAGGAGAGTGACACAATTCTCTCTACTTTTCACCAGATTTAGGACTTCTAGAGAATATGAAAGATCGTTATTTTAATAGTATTGAAGAAATTCGTAACTCCAAACTTAAAAGGAATCAAGTCAACTGCATCAACATGCCCAGGACCTGATTTCGGGAAAGGCAAATGGGGTACGTGCCCCACGCTTCCACTTTCAAAGAAGCTTTTAAATAATCCTGCAAAAATTTTAAATATTTTTTCAATTCTAGGATTTAAAAATATAAAATCAGAAGTAGAGCATATCACAGAAAAGATTTCTGCCATGGCTGAAAGGAACTGAATTCTTTAATTTTACATTTTATTACCATACTAATTGTTGAACAGATAAAACAACTTAATTACATTAATTTGGTTGCATCACAGCAACTTAATAAAAGTTTGTAGTAAAATCAATAAGAATTATTATTATTATTTTAGAGATTTTATTTATTATTTTATTCTTCTTATTATTATATAAGAGAGGAATTCTCTTTTCAGGTTCTTTCAGAAAAAAATAAATAAGACATGGTTTAAAATATCTAAGCTTATATTTTATGCAACATGACAGTATGGTGGTTAGAGTCGCCTGCTGAGCTGCCGAAGGGCCTGGGCTCGAATCCCGGTGTATCATTTTTATATGTTTGATAAGTGCTCCATGATGATTACGAGATGTACACAAATATCGTTTATTCTACATTCTACTCTAAGGATTCTATATTACAGTTATGATTAATAATAATAATAGATACAGTTACATATATAACACCCAGAGAAGGCATGGCTGTAATTGTCCGTCCCTTCGTAGGATGTAAAGGTGGCTCACCTATTAGATGCTTCCACAATAAAGTAGGCACCTTTTCTGGCCTTAGTAGTGGCCAAGTCTACATGGCTAGATGCCCGCAAATGGTGGGAAAAAAAAAACATGCAATATATACAGCACCTGAAACCATCAAAAAACGGGATTTTTTTTAATTTAAATATTTTTTTTACCTGTATTAGTAAAAAAAAGGAGGGGGGAAAGAAAACGTATACATTCTTTGCATTTTTGCAGAAAAAGAATTCCTGTTAGCGCTATTTTAGATAGTGTAAGTGTGCCATGCTTTATTATTGAATGAGCTGCCAATTTGTTAAATGTATAAATTTATGCATAAATAACTGAAATAAATAAGAATGCTATAAAAGTTAATTACCAACTAGTCGTACAGATTTCAAATAAAGATTTAACTAACATATGTAATGTCTTACCCCATCGAGCAGTAGGGGCGTGCAGTCATTAAATGAAAGGCTTACTAGCCAAACCTTAATTTGTAATTCCTAACAAAATAGACATGCTACTAGGGGCAGAATTATTCTTTGAGATTTAAAAAAAAAAGAAAGAAAGAAAATTTCAGTTACAAAATCAAGCTTTAATATTCTAAGAAATAGTTTTGCATCTGGCTATATAATGAATGCATCTGGCTCATGCAACAGTAATTTAGAAATAAATTATTGTGGCTTAGTGAAAAAAGACTTGATAAAATTTTGGGAACATGAATGCGTTGAAAATACCAAAGATGTTTTAAGTCAAGAAGAAAAGTATTGTGAAGAACATTTCAAGCGTACTCATTGTCGAATGATGGAAGATAATGTAGTACAATTACACATGAAAGAGGGTATTGGAATGAGGAATATCGAAATCGATAACTGAGAAAAGATTATATCAAGTGTGGAATCGTCTACAAAGGGATTCGAATATGAAAACCTTACATAAAGATTTTATTAAGGACTATATGGATTTAAATCATATGGAAGAAATTCAAGAACCAGAAACATCGAACTGAAATTATCTTAGTCAATCATGAAGTTTATCATCCGAAGAAAAGCTCTGTCAAGCGTCGCGTTGTGTTATTAGTTGAAAATCTTATTTCTATATTAATGAAGGGACGAATACCGGAAAAAAATTCATTTTCTACTGTTACTAAATTTCGAAAGTGTAAATATGCATTAGGAACTGATATTCAGAATATGATTTAAAGAAGCCTTCAGTTTATCTCAAAGAAACCTGCAGTTTATCTTAAGAAAATAATCGATTGGCACCGTGTGCGGAGTTATCATCTGAAGACAGTTACATACAGAACAGAAAGTGAGCCGTTTCTTGCAACAAGGTCAAAAAAACAGTTAGCATTGTGTGATGTAGTATTAATGCTTCAACGATGTAAAGTTGAACTTTAATGAAAACTCTAATGATGGATCACAGCAAGAAAATTTTATTGAACGTCCAAATTTAAAAGGCTACATACAATCACAAGAGAAAAACCTGTTCTAAACATTTTGAAAAATCCAAATCATGTCTCTACGTGCGAGAGATATACGTGGCTCTCGAGCCTGCGTTTGAAATTATTGTCAACAAAAAAAATATTATTTGTTTTAAACAATTATAAATTAACTTAGCAACTCTTGAAAAAACATATTCGGAAGTTAAATAATAAAAATCACGTTATGCTCTCGAGACAACCTTACTTATTTTTACTGTTCAGTTTCTTCTTAATTTATGCGAACTTATGACAACTCCTCCCCTCATAAAAGAATTTTTCCTAGACTATTGAAGGAAAAATTCTAAATACTTTTCACTGCTTTCAAAACACAAGTGGTAACCATTTACGTGATAATGGAGAAACCAGTTACACTACCTTGCACTTATTTCTAGATAACACAAACGCAAAAATACAACAAAAAGATTTAAACTACTCCTAATGTCAGCCTCATACAAAGTACATACCTCAAATTTTACAAAATGCTAATGCTTAAGACAAAACATTTAATTCTAACAATTTTTGAAAATGAAATACACAATGCAAACAATTTTGAATCTTCACAAAAATAATTCCAAAACGCTACAAAAATCATTTTCACCAATTTTTCCTTACATTGTATCCACTAGTGATATTCAGTCACTAGACTAGGGCACGACTCAAGCCATCGGCATTACCGTGTAATTTGCCTGGCCTATGAACAATTTCAAAGTTGTACTGCTGCAGACACAATGCCCATCGAGTCAAACGAGAATCTGATCCCATCATTTTGTTTAAGAAAGTCAACGGATTATGATCGGTCTGGATCTTGAATTTTTGTCCGTCTAAGTAATGATTTAGTTTCTTCAGTCCATAAATAATGGCCGCTAGTTCTCTTTCAATGGTGCTATAATTGCGCTCCGCTTTAGTAAACTTTTTGCTAAGATACAGTATAGAGTGTTCCTCTCCATCCTGAATTTGAGACAACACAACCTGCACCATATAAGCTGGCATCTGTCTGCACGATAAATTCTTTAGAATAACCTGGTGCAAACAAAACCGGACTTTTTTCTAGTTTGGTCTTCAGTTTATTGAAAGCCTCGTCGCACTGTTTTATCCAAATCACTTTTTTATTTTTGTTTTTTCCTTTCAACGCGTCTGTCAAAGGTACCGCAATACGCGCGTAGTCTTTTATGTACCTTGCATAATAGCCTACAGTACCAAGGTAGCTACGTATCTGTGTTTTAGTAGTGGGGATCGGAAAATCTCTGATTGCTTGAATCTTGGCCTCACTAGGCGACCTTTTCCCAGACCTTACTTCATGACCCAGAAATTTCACATGGTCTTGGGTGAATTTGCATTTCGAGGGCTTAACAGTCAATTTAGCCTCCTGAAGGCGACCTAAAACCACATCCAAATCCTTCATATGTCTGTCCCAAGACGGCGAAAAGACTGCGATGTCGTCAATATACGGTAGAAGAAAATTGTCCAGCCCTCCTAAAACTTGAGCGATCAATTTACAAAAATAGAAAGGCGCATTTAAAAGTCCAAACATAATTTTCTTCGGGATGAAAGACCCAAAAGGCGTCATAAATGCGGCATACCTCTGTGCACGCTCTGTGAGTGGCATCTGGAAGTATCCTTTGGTTAGATCCATGATTGTGATAAATGGAGCTGCGCTGACCTTTTCTACTACTTCTTCAATATTGGGAAGAGGGAAAAATTCGGTCATAGTTTTTTAATTTAATTTTCTGTAGTCTATACAGGGACGAGGATCTTTTCCTGGGACCTCTACTAAGATCATAGGCGAAGCATAATCAGATTGCCTTACTTCTATGACTCCTAACTCAAGCAACCGCCTAATTTCTTCCTTTAAGATGTCAGTTTGTCTCGCCGACATTCGGTAAGGCCTGACTCTAACTGGAGTCTCATCCAACAATTTAATGTCCATTTCGACCAAACACGTACAGCCGGGGTCAGACGAAAACACCGCTCCATACTTCCCTATAACTTCCTGGAATTTTCCTATTTCCTCTGCCGAAGCTCTTTCTTCTAACTTACTATCTCCAACTATTTTCCAAAAGTCTACCTGAGTTGGATCAGCTAAGGGATAAGGAATATCCACTTCTTCCTCGATATCTTCCATGACTTCCTCCATCACAAGATT